>PVJD01006081.1:0-104018 GCA_004026545.1 Mormoops blainvillei | reverse complement strand
CCCCACAAAGTTCTGAACAGGAGTAACATGTGAAGATTTATGAATTTTAGTTAATAGGCAGCTCAGTGGATATCAAGAGTTGATCTCCCAACCAAAATGTATACAAAAGTTCAGGCTGGGTTAACGGCACATGGGGGAAGGAAAGTATTTTGTTGGAAGGACTGGGTTGGAGCACTGCCTTCTTATTTTAAGGAGGTCACGGCAGTTTGGAAGGTAAGTGACAGTGAAAGATTGTGAAAACAGGCCATGTGAGGAGATGCTCATGGGGCAGGACATTTAGCATGGACAAAAGACGCCACATAGGGAATCTGTTATTTGTCTTAAACAGTTTGGAGGGCTTTCTTGTGAAGTGAGGTTTAGATGTTTGAATGACCACTATGGATAAAAAAAGTACTAACCAGTTTAAAAAATAAAAAGGTAGTGTTACACATTTCATCTTTTTAAAAAAGGAAGGTGGAATGTACTCAGAGTTGATGAAATTCTCACCACAGGGTTTGCACAGGCAGGATGAGCACTTGATGGAAATATTATATTGGAACAAAAGCCAAAAGTATTAGGTGACTTTTAAGCCCTTTTAAACACCATTTACAGTAACAGCTACTACTTATTGAATGCCTACTGTATGCACAATAGTCGGCCAAGCACTGCAGAGGCATCGTCTCAGTTAGTTCCCGCTGTAGCTCACTTGGGTACGCACCCTTACTCCTCTGCACAAATGAAGAAAATGAAGCTTAAACAATGTGCCCCACATGCATTTCAAACAAATCACACAGAAATGTTGGCTCCGGATTCAGCTCTATGTTTGCTGATGCCATAAGCCGCTCCAAGACTCTGAGCTTCTACACTTATTGCCTCTAAGTTCCACCATTCTCCTTTGTCCCCTCCTTCAGAATCTTGAAACATACAGTGTCCGTTGGCATGTCCAAGGGACCAAACAGTGTCCATTGATTTCCCTCACTGTCAATAGCTCTCCCATTTTCTCTTTAAGTTCCTTCTCGTTCCTCTCCTCATTCTTAGATAATGCTTTCTCACGATTTGAGTCTTTGAGCTCCTCTCCTGCTATTAAGAAAACACATCTTGTCTAGTTGTTTGTGCCTCACTTGGTAGTCAGCCAATCAGATGTATATCTGGGTAAAATATCCTGACTCCCAGTTTTCATCAGGTACTCTTCCAGTTATTGAATCAATGTGCACCCAAGCCTGAGCAATTCATACTTTCATTCTACTCCTAGTTTCACCCTTTTCAGGTCAAAGTACAGTTCATTAATCAAGCATTTGATCTAGCTAGTGTACTGAATTATCTCCTTGTGAAAGTTTTGCCTCTGAACTTTACTACGCAAGTCTTCTTGGGTTTCAAAAAGATGGATAAGAACTAACATCTTCTGAGAGAGGTAAAAGTAAACACTTGGTCACGGGAGGCCAATGAGGGAGGGAAGTTTGCTATTAATTCCCAAAGTGGACCCAAGATATTAGGATCCCATGAAACAAATCTGCCTCAAAATGAAAGAAACTAGTGCTATGAAGCAGCCCTCCAAGTTACTTAGCAGCAGTTGACAGGGAGTGGCTCCTTGATTGGTGCCAATTACCCTCAATATGCCCTAGGAAGAGCCACCTTCTGACTTCCTTTAGTAAAACCCCTTTCCTCCTGCCTCACCCTACTGAGGATTACAAAGCACAGCTCGACATGAGTTTGTGTGTGCACACTTTGTCACACTTAACAGTGAACCACCTACACTCGCAAAACATGGATGGTGCCTTAATGGGCTATAAACTGAGCTATTTGGGAAGTTCATCTTGAAATGTTATTTAACCAATGGGTATACTTGGCAATGCACCTCTTTAACACAGATATACTGAAGAATGAGATGTTTCTGGTTGACTGGATGGCTTTCCAGACTGGTACTTTTCATATCTTTATAGTTTTTCTCCTCCAAAAGATCTTACCAAATCAGTTTTCCAGAAAGCATGGCTTCAGAAGGTTTTAAGAGGCAGAGTGAAGAGAATGCTTGATTGCCCTGTGAGATTCGGTAGTGAACTCCTATCCCAGTCTTTGGGGTGGGGATGGGAAGAGAAAGAAATATAGTGTTTACTTAAAAGGCCAAGAATTGTGCAAAACACAGGCCCCTTACATGCACCAGCGTGAGTTTTTGTGGCCTGGACTTGCAGCCTCGGAATCAAGCAAGCACGTGGCCCCAATGCTGGGCCCTCAAGCCTGGAGTTGGTGGACACCTGTGTGTAGGGGGAAGGAGGGTTGTTTTTCCGGGTGCTGGAACCGGAGGTTCCTCCATGGCAGTGGTGTAGGTTAAGTGAGAAATGAAGTGAGACTCCAGGACTTATTTTCACATTGTAGCGCTTCATGTGTTCTTTTGTGAGAACTCTCCCCAAACTACTTTCCGGCTCACATCTCTATGATGTTTGCCGCTGTGACATTAACTTTTTCAGACTGCACAAATTTAATACTAGCAAAGGCAACCCAATTACCTGGTCCCCTTAAGGCACACGAAGGATATTTCTCATATCCTATCCTTTCTCTTTCCTCCAGTGCCCAACCTACACAAAACTGTGTGTGTGTGTGTGTGTGTGTGTGTGCACGCGCGTGTGCGTGCGAGCGCTGGATTCCCACTACATCCCCCATTCCCGGTTTGCAAAAGCTGAGCAGCTCCCTGAACTCACTGGCTATAAAGCCCCCGGAGGCCTGATAGGTGACCCACACTGCGAGCGGGAGGCTCGGAGGCGGGGAGCTGGGCGGGCCGAAGCGCTGGGACCGCCCGGCGCCGGGCGCAGCCAACTAACAGACAGGGAGGGCCCGGAGGGCGGGCCAGCGCCGGCAGAGCGGCGCGGGTTGTCACTGGCGCCCAGCGCGCGCTGCAGGTGGCAACTTGGAGGTGTCGCGGCCACCGTTGCGAAAGGAGCCCGGGTCTGGCGGCCCCTATCAGCCTCCAGGAGTCCTTTCCCGCCGCCAAGACTGAGACTGGACCAGGGAAAATCTGAAGGGAAAAGCCGCTGCGCAGGTACCTGTGAGCAGCTCTACCTCTCTGCTGCCATTGCGCTACTTTTTTTCTTCGAGGAAGGTTGGACCTGCGGACTGCGAAGAGGCTCCAGAGGAGCTAGAGAGGAAGGCTCCCGGTGACTCAGGTGAGCGCCTTTCCTTTCCAGTGCGCCTTTCCTCTTCGCAGCCTGGCGCAGGCCCGGACACCGGCTCGCCCGGTGGGCAGGGACAGGCGCACGGGCGCCTGCCCTTGGTTCGAGGTCGATGAGGGAGAAACAAGGAAGGGGCGAGGCCGGCCGGGCTGGCCACGGCTGGGGTCTGCCTACCCGGACCCGCCTGGAATCGGCAGGGACTCCTGGGAGGGCACCCCGAGGCGAGAGATCGGCGGAGACGAGCTTAAAGGTGGCCTTAGGGCTTGCATCCTTCTTTAAGCGGGCGGGGATCGCCTAGGTGCCCGCTGTTCCCGATCCGCAGCCGGAGCGGGGCGCGGCGAGTCTACCAACGCCCGGAGTGAGCACGCTGGGCCGGGTGAGCGCACGAATCTTCAGTCCCTGCGATCCCCAGGCGCTGGAGGACGTCATCCCTCTCCGCTCCGGCAACTCCTCCTCCGCCCCTCTCGCCTCCACCCCCCGTGCCCGCTGCTCAGCCTATTCTGAGATTCCGTGCTTTTGCCAACGCGCGAAGTGGTGGCTGCTGTCACTCCTCCCTTCCCTTGCCAGAGCTGGACCGCCCTGGGGTCCGGCTCCCTACCCCGACCGCCTAGATGTGCACTGGAGGCGAGTGAGGCTATAGCAGGCTCCCTGCGCTGAGAACCGAGGTGAGCGCGGGCTCGCTCTCTAGTGCTCCCTCTATCCATCCCCACCCCACTGCCGTTTGAACCCCTTGTCCAATGAGCAGAATCTCAGAAGCCAAACCTTGCTTGATCTGGGAAATTGGGGGACCTCCCAGGACGGCGCAAACATTGGAGAAGAGGCAAGAGCCTCTGCCTCCATCTGGGCGTTTCAGCTCCAATTTTAAAGTGAACAGTGGCTCTCTGACCTCCGCGTCCCGCTCACGGCGTGGGGATGCTGGCGGCTGAGTGTGTGTGTGTGGTGTGTGTGTGTGTGTGGTGTGTGTGTGTGTGTGTCTGATCCTCCGCGAGGCGGAGACGCAGCATCCCGCTTTCCCTGCGGGGCTGAGCCGAAGGGTCCCCCGCCCCTCACCGCGAGGGGTGCGCAGCTGCATCCCAGCAACTCAGCACGGCTGGCTCCTCTCCTCCCGCTCCAGCTACAGGCCTCCACCTAGGCACGTCCCAGGGCGGAAATTATCTGGCCAAAGGGTGTGGGTTGGGGTTCGAGGCACTCCTGAGGCAAATGAGGCGGTTCTTCAAAAATCCCAGGGAGCGCCCCTCACCCGGCATTTCATCTTCCCGCAGCGCGGCTCTAAGGGTCTCGGGCGGAGGCTGGCGGAGGCGGTTCCGCGCTCCAGGGAGGGTATAGGTGGCACTTACAGTCGAAGTTAGGGCCGTTGTACACCGAGCCCCCTTGGGCGCGTCTTGCTCGGACCGAGGGGCTAGGGGCCGGCGAGCCCACGGGTGGGAGGTAGGCATGCTGCACAGAATGTTGGGGACCAGCTCCGAGAAGGCGCCTCAAGCTGTGAGAGCCGAAGGGCCCTTGGCCCGCGTGAAAGGGCGCGCCCGGGCTGCTGCGGGCTCACCAGCACCAGAGTTGTGCTGGAAGTTGAGGTCGGGGTCCGCACCGCGTGGTGACAGTCCTCCGGGCTGCTGCGGATTCAGAGCAGCAGCCACACGGCGTGTACTGCCGCCCCCTCGGCCCGCCAGCCGCACGGCTTTCGCTTTTTATTATGCAGAAGTTAAGCCTCTGCGCGGGGAAAGCCTGGGGTGCTGGAGGCGTAATTCTCTGCGAAGAGAGGGGCAGTGTCCGAAAGACAAGGAAAGGGAAAAGGCCGGGATCCAGGTGCGACAGGGCTGCGGTGAACTCCAACGATCCCCGAACAGAGGCTCTGCTGACCCGTTAAGAGGTCCTGCTCCCAGCGCTTGGCGCCGCTCTCCCGGGGGGACCGGACGTTAGAGTCCACTCCACCTCCACCGCAGGCTCGTGGACAACTCCTGGGTAGTTCCTTCCGAAGTGCATTGGATTAAGACTGGGTCCATACAGGGCTGAAATCCAAAATGAATGATAGTAGAAACTACTGTAAATCAAATCTAATTCTGGGTTAAATCTAAATTCCATTTGATTAAAAACAGACTAATCTGGTAGAGCAGGGTCTGGGTGGTGGCCCCTATACTGTATTTCTCTTGATGGCAGCTCCTGGAGGGCCCTGTGAGGTTTGCCCTTCCCAAGCTGGAAGTGTGTTGCATATGGGGGGAGGGGTACTTATATCTCTCCATTTAATCTACAGCAGGAAACAAGTCAAGTACAGGTTGATGTTGAAATGACCTTTCAAGCCTCCTTCTCCTTCCTTTGTCTGGCATTGGCATTTCCCAGCTGGATCAATTCCCATTCCCAGACTTAACTGACACCAAAGGGTTAAAGAGCCCCTCATGTAACATTAGTTTCCAAAGATGGCTTTAAAGTCAGGTTCTTAGACCATGTAGTGACTTCTGGAAAACATCTCAAGGAACAAAGCTATGTAACCAAAATTTTATAATTAGATTATTACCTCTTTATCTCTTACTGGATATGTAAGTTATTGGAGATATCCTTACTAGAACGTAAGTTATTGAGGGCAGGGCTCTGTCTTTTGCATCCTCTTATCCCAGGATCTGGTGTATAGTAGGTGTTCAACAAACATGTATAGACTTACACGTGGGGCTTATAATTTAAAACATTGGCCTGAAAGGGCATTTAATAATTTCTAGGATCAATCATTATTAAAATCAGAATATTAAATTAATTTAGATGGTCATTTTGAGGAGTAATGTGCATTGTTTAGTTACATATATTTTAAACTATTTGGGCCTGGTGAAATCACTTTAAATAAGAATACACTTAAGATATTAGTTAAAAGTAACAGAATGGCCACTGTGTGGTTGAAGGCCCCCTCTAACAGCCTCTGACTGAATATGTCTAGAAACAGAGATCTGACTACTTTCACAAGCATTCTACACATTTCATATAAATCAATAATCAAATGTTAGGAACATAGTGGCGAACATGACATGGCCTCTGCCCACACATTCTAGTTGGTGGGCCAAAAAGGAAGCATGAGTTTGGTGCTAATGTATAGATACATGAGAAACTTAAGGGATCTCAGGGAAGTGATCCCACACTTTGAGTAGTAGTGGCAAGGGAGACTTCACTACCGATGGGTCCTGTGGTTTGGATTTTAAGGAGATGATTAAGCAAAAACTTAAGTCAGGAGAGTTGACTGTGAATAGTTCATTAAAAAGATCCAGGGAACCTGATGAGTCACAGTCCACTCTGGGCCACTTCCTCATCTGGAAGGGAATAATTTTCACCTGCCACACTACGACGATTCATTTGTGACTTCAGTTATCAGAGGTACTGGGAAGGGAAGTGTGAGAACTAGCATAAGGAACATAGAATTTTCTGATCTAGAACTAGTTAATGAAGCATAGCAAGACATACAATTAGTTAGAAAATAGGACTTTCATTGGTGAGCTGCTGAAGAGGCTAGAAATTTTTTAAAAATATTTTATTTGGTTTTTAGAGAGAGGGTAAGGGAGGAAAGAGGGAGAGAAACATCAATGTGAGAGTGAGAGAGAAACATCTGTTAAGGACCTGGTCTCAACCAAGGCTTGGGTCCTGCCTGACCAGGAATTAAACTGGCAACCTTTTGGTGTGCAGGAGGACTCCCAACCCACTGAGCTACACCAGTCAGCATGAGGCTAGAAATTTTAAAATCAGTTGAACCATGCTCTTCATAGTAAAAGTGGAGAAATATAAATAGCTGTTAGAAAGTGTATGATTTGTCATACTGCCAGGGAGTCAATGAAACTGCAATACAAAAATCAAAGTAACCACCAAATTGCTGAGAAGAAAATAATTTATTTTGTTTTCATGCTAGTTGAGTACTATGTGTGGCTTTTGTCTGGGAGCATTTGGTGTCATGATGACATGACCTGCAAAAAAGAAAAGCTGGTCTGATAGATGTCCATCATGTGTTCTGAAGTGCTGGGGGTCACATAGCCCAAAGCTAATAAGGGATCATACCCTGGTAGGACTGTGGGCAGAATGCAATGCATGGGAGCTAAAAGTGCACTGTCTGGAAATCCTCTGTAATGAAAGCGTGGGCAGCTAACTAGGTTAAAGGCAATGGTGAGACAAGAAATGGTACTGAATATAATTGAGGCCGGTTAGAAAAGATTTCAGTCAAATAGAATGAATGGAGATTAGAACTGGAGAAAAGAGATAAATGGATAAAGGAATGCATGGTAGTACTTAACACTGAGAACTGAACTAAAAGGAGGGAGAGAGCTATGCTTTCTTAGTGTGGTGGAAAAATAAGGACATAAATCAGAACTCAGCCATCTCACTGCTGGCTTCAGCACATTATGTAATGTCTCTGAGCCACAGCCTCCCCATCGGTAAAATGGGGATAAAAAGGCTTCCTGGAAACAAGCTTCTGCTTTTCTAGCATCACAAGTGTGGTTGGCGGGATGAATTATGACCCATCTTTATTTTCATCCTCCATTAAAAATCTAGTCTCACATTTCCAAGTAGATATTTTTACCCAGCTGTTTGTCACGTGAGGCTGAATATATCTAAAAATGTTATTCATCAATTTCCTACTTTCTTTCCTTACTCCAGCACAGCATGTCCTGAGTCACCAAACGGGAACCCTGATCTTCATTTTTTTTTTAGTCCTCACCGGAGGATATGTTTATTGATTTTAGAGAGAGGAGAAGGGAGAGAGAGAGAGAAATATCGATGTCAGAGAGAAACATTGATCGGTTGCCTCCTGTACGTGCCCCAGCTGGGGACTGAACCTGCAACCTAGGTGCATATGTGCCCTGACCCGGGATGGAATTGACACCCTTTCCGTGTACGGAATGACGCTCCAACCAACTGAGCCACCAGGCCAGGACACTGATCTTCAATTTTTACACCGTCTTCTCACATTGCTCCCCCATAGTCACACACCACAGAAATCTCGGTGGGAAAGTCATAGTGACTCCTATTGTCACTTCCTTTCTATCAAGTTGCCACCAATCCTACTCCAGGCTCTGTCACCTCTTGCTCAGACCACGTGGTAATCATCCTAGCCCACACTTATCCTACTTTCCCTCACTTCTATACCCAGTTCAATCCTTTTACAGAACAGTTTCGATTATATCACTTCCTGGCTCTACCTCATTCTCCTATTTCCTAGAGAAGAGGTCTAAATCCTTTAGATTTACAAATATATTCAAAACCCTAACCTATCTACACATTCAGTGCTGTCTCCTGCTGGCCCCAACAGGAAATGCACTGTACCTTTCTCCATTTCTGAGGCATACTTAAGGTTTTACTTCTATGTCCTTTGCTCATCCATTTTCTTCATCTGAACTGCCCCTCCTCATCCTATCTTCATCTTGAAATCTACCAGTTTTTCAAGGCCACCCCCTCCCTTATGAAGTTTTTCTGGATCATCCTTAGAAGGCCTCTGTCCCTTATTTTTCCTTCCGCAGCTCTGCTTTTTCCTCTCACATAGCACATAGCACCTTGTCTTTATCCTTTAGTGTGTTTCTATTGATTGAGAAGTTATTCATTTTTGTAGTCACCACTAAGTGGTGCTCAGAGTGGGAGCTCAATAACCATTCACTGAGTGAATGATTGCATAGGGCAGCCTGAGAAGGGTGTTGAGAGAAGGATCTTCCAAACCTAAGTCATGTCAATGCGAGAGAGTAGCCAGCCCTTGATTGTGTCTTTACAGGCAAAGTGGAAAAGAAGCTATTATCTGGAAACTTCACAAACCACCCTCTACCTCATTCTGGTCTAATTGTATGAATAATTTAAGCTTTGGCGCCTGGAAGAATCTGTACAATCACTAACATTCTTCATTATAGAAATGAGCTTATAGTCATGTGAGCTGGACAGCATTTTCAAAGGCAGACTGTCATGTGGAGAGCCAAGCTCGTAGTGATTGGGCTGAAAGAAAAATGAGATGTGCTGCGCAAGAGGCTAACTGCATTCAGAAATATGTGTGAGAATTAGTGGTCGGAGCTTATAAGTTTGTCTGATCTAAAATCTCCGTTAGGAAGCTTTTCATCTGGTTCCTATCATGGCTCCTTGATTTACAAAATACAATCGTGTGTGCTAATTATCATGGCTCAAATGTTTCTGATCTAGAAGAATGAAGAGACCAAGCCATTCCTCTTGTGTATGCGATCTGTGTGAGGACAGGTGGAGAAATGAATTATTATAAAAAGCTTGACAGTTTCCATATTCCAGAACAGAAATGTTTCCAAACACTTAAAATTTGAGAGGATAAACTCATCCTCATCAAATAGTTATAAACAGCCCAATTGCACACAAGGTAAGTAGGAAAAAAAACCCAAAAAACCAGGGCATGATCAGGTACTGAGGTTTTGAAGACTTAGGAATTAGACACTTTATTATGTATATTATATATTCAAATCTCTTCTGGAATATGAGAAATTGTATGGATCTAAGTGATGAAGAACTGTTGTCTCTGTGTTTTATAGATTTTGACCCATGATGTTTATAGAGTTTACATAAATATGTTGCAAACTGGAAAAGATGTTGGTCACCCACCATATAAAAACACGTGGCCATACATGTGTGATTCCTGTCAGGACACTGTGCCCAACCCAGCTCATCTGACAGCTTACCCAGCCGCTGTCAGCCACAGCTTCTTCATAGACAAATGGAAATAATAGTATTTTCTACATCACATAGAGGATGAGTAAAGCTAATTGACATCGTAAAGTGACACACTCATGATAATCGCATTACTAGCCTGATAGTTTTAAACAATCAGCATTGTGCCATACAAATCTCTCCTTCTCTGTAACCCTTTCAGTGTAAATGTGCTGCATGGGAGATTCACCAGAACTAATTCAAACACAATCACATGTTTCATTAGAGACTCAGATTCACCTTTAAATAGAGGATTTATTTTTCTTCCCCAACAGCCTCAATATTTTGCAGAGCTAAATCATCAAACCAGGAGTCCATGTGGGGCAAAGATTATTTGGACAACCTAGAGGTCTGATCATTTAAAACAGATCATTTAACATACATTTGCATTCCACCTAAAATAGTTGTTTCTTTGAATGTTGGAAGCCCTTTTAGTTTGCGTTATGAATAAGAAAATATCTATACAAAATGATGTGTTTAAAAATATGTACTCTACAAGTCCTACAGAGCTGAATAAACACGGCGATGCTCTGTGACATGAGCCGGATAGCCCTGCCATTATGTTCAGTGCCCACGTGCCGATGTTTAGGAAGTCTTAGGGCGGTATCTTTAGGAGCAGAGGGGGAAGCATTCATATATGGGTGGATGCCTGGATGGCATAAAATGTGCCACCTTTTGCTTGTCTTTCTTCTACTTCACAGGGTTGTGCTTTCATGTCGATTCTTCAAACACCCTTTCACCAAGGTCTTAAGAATGACTTTCAATATGGTTCTTTAAACATTGTTTAAATGAGGTTATTTTGGGGAGAGGTTCTCCCCACCTGCACCTATCTTCTACACTCTTGCAAACTAAGCTGCTGTCTCCCACCCATATACACATATTCCCCATGTGCATAATCAGTGTTAGTCTGGATTCCCTTGGGAACAGACCCTGAGATAAGGGTTTGACAAGTAGGAGACAAGCTACACACACACCTAGGTGCAACCCGGTACCAGTAGGTCCTAGCTGAATGTCTGGGGACCAAACACTCAAATTTTCTGAGTCTTAGTTTCTTCTTCTGCAAAACTAGTTTAGTAATACCTACCTAGCAGAGTTGTTGTAAGAACTAGAAATAGTACTTACAAAATAACTGGCACATAGTGTTCAAACAAGTGTACCCATTTGTTTGTGTCATGTGATGTATATTTTATTAACATTTAATACAGTATGAAAATTTATATTTAGCCAATCAACTTTTCCTTTCAGTCTTTATGTTTCAAGCTTTTTGCCCTGACTACATTTATTTATTTTTAAGCATTAAAAAAAAATTCGATCCTGAATATATTTAAATGTCAATTTCTCTTTACCACTTTTTACATTTTTAATAGTAAACAAAGCAAACTGCAATTAGAAAGGCAGACCTGACAATCCTACTGCAAAATGCTTCTGCCATTCAAAATAGAATAGAAATTATTATTTTGTCGGCCTGCCCCCCTCTATATATGCATCATTCATGATGGAAAAAATGAGTATCAGACATTTATCTCTGTCTGCACTAAAATAATCTGTGACAAATTCATTTAGATTCCTTGATCTTGCAAGGATCTACATTGATTACTTAATTATCAAGATAATTAGGTAAAACTGCTATACTTTTTTTTCCAAATGGACTGATCTAATCTGTTTTTCTCCTTCTTAAAGAGCACTTCAGCTTACAGTGGATACAAGAGTAACCCATGTTTCCCAGGCCAGACAGCTTAATAACTGTAATACAACTGTATTTCTTTGATTGTCACCACCTGCAGCAATGCTGATTCTCACCCTAGTCATATTTCTCCTAACGCTGGCCTTAGGGGTCCATGGGGATCTCTCTTCAGCTTGCAAAATGAAACCCTCTCTGTCCTGCCTGCAACCAATCATTTTTACTAGCTCTTATTCTGGCTACCATAGTGACATTTAATGGCAAAGATCCCAAAGGCACCAATGGATGCCACTAAACCCATTGTGGCCCAAGCCAAGCAGAGAATCACCCAAACTGCCAATGGGTAATGTGTTCCTCAGCTTCCCCGAGGGCTGGATGGGGAGCAAGTCTGGATCACTGCTCAGTCCGCTGTGTTCTCCCATGAGCACATGAGGTCCTGCATTCATCTCCTCGCCCTGTGGTGCCATCGCACAACAGTGCCACGAGGTGAATTCCGTGATTGCAGTGAAGTGACACTTTTACTCAGGACCCAGGCACAAGGGTCTGGGTGCTGGGTTGGAGGGTGGATCAAGACATACTCTGTGTCACGCTCCAAGTCTGTTATGGCTTCCATGTTTTCATATAAAATGCCTGGTACATAATAAATGCTTGAGCATGTATACCCAACTTGTAAACTTACAAAATTTTGGAATCTATCCAATAGACAAAGGGAAACCATGGAAGGGTTTATGCACAAGAGTCATACAAGGAGATTAGATATAGAAAGATTAATTCTGGCAATAGGGGGAAAAATTTTGACAGCGTAGACTCGCAGGGGCATCGAACATGTTGGCATCTCTGGGCCATACTGGAAGAAGAAGAGTTGTTTTGGGCCACACATAAAACACATTGTGACACATAATCACAAAAAAATCTCATAATATTTTAAGTAAATTTACAATTTTGTGTTGGGCCACATTCATAGCCATCCTGAGCCTCATGCGGCCTGCAGGCTGGACACCCCTGGTACCAGAGGATGGGACGTTAGATGGGCAGCCAGGAGGCTTTTGCACCTAGGACAGCATCCCACGCTGACATTGGACCAGAGTTTTGTACATTGATTCTCTTCTCCATTGACCTGGGTTCTTTCCCAGGAGACTCCTTACTTTTTCTCTTTATGGTTAGATATTGGAATAATACAAGCTAAAAATACAGAGATCTTATTTTTAAGAGGTTGGATGGCTTAGATAACTTTCTCTCCCAAAATTTATGAATCCTGGGGAATAATATCATGTTAAAATGTCATCTATATTTTACATCTAAAGGATGAGCAATTTCTGCTATTCTTATCTACTTGCTTCCTTTGAAAAATATATTAAAGATTAAAATACTTAGGTAATGCAACAATGAGTAATTCTGCTTAAGTGTACATGTAACCCAGGTGTCAAACCTTTTCACTCAGTGTTTTATGTCTCATACTTTTAATATACACTTATTTTTCGGATTACTTCATGTAGTATTTTATCTTCAGTGTAGCTTTTCTCTCCCGACGATACGGAGAGAAGACATCTAAGTGTGTTTCAGGAAAAGGAAGCAGAGATATAATTTTCCAGATTGTGGGTTCATCTCCACTTAATTTCCCTGGATGACAGTTTATTCATCTCTATGATAGAGCTACAGCTGCTTCAGCTTTCAAATCTACAATCCTCAAGCATTGTCACAGATTAATTTTTTAAACCTATGACAGCATAAACTTCATGATTGTTTTTACAGGTCAGGTTACTGAAACAAAAGTTTGATAGGAGGAAATTAAACGACCACTTTGCACAGGATCTGTTATACAACAAACACTAAATAATAACAATAATAGCAATAGTAATATGATTATTAGGGTAAGTAAGCACAGGTAATATAGTTTGGTTCTCTGGGTAATTGATCACATTAACCTGATGGCAGTCTATTGTTTTTCTGAATTGGTTTAACACTTTAACTGTTGAACCATGTTACCTGGAACTTCATTTTATTTTTGTCTTCTTTCATCTTTCCTCATAGATTTGGGCTATATCAAAGATATTCAGGCAACCTTTACAAAGCCTAGTAAAATAATTTATCTGTCTTTCCCATTAAAATCTATTGAAATAATAGATACCAGCTAAAGCACAGTACATTCTCCTGGCCTCCCTTTGGTATAAAGAAAGGAAGTTGTTGGTTACACCTGACTAGCAGTTAGTATAGTGGAAGATAAAAGTTCAGTAGACAGGGCAGAAATGTAGCAAGTGGCTTTAACTGGGAACTTTTTACCCGATGCTTCAAAGAGCAACCAGACTGAATCACCAGCCCTTTCTAAGGCAGCACAGTAGTTAATGTACTGCCTAGTAATGAGCTGATTTGGGAATAAGTGTCTGACCCATAAAATTATGGCTCTAACCAAAAGTACTAGTTTAGCAAGACTGAGGAAAAGAGTTGGCAATAGAAAAAATATATAAGAACTAAAACCAAAAAAAAAAAAAAAAGAAAAAAGAAGAGGAAAGAATCATTTCCTCACCTTGTACTTCACTGTGCTGGATGTGGAAGAGAGTGACCATCATATGTTGTGGACTCCATAGAGCAAACTGCACTGTGTCCGTAGAAAATTGATCAGAGTCAGCTAAATGTGTTCTCCTCTTTGTCTGCCTATGGCCCCTAAAATCACCTTATCCCCCACCACAACCAAAAAAACTCTTTCTTAATAGCTAAGACCCGTATTTTTGTAGAGCTGTCCTTTTATATGTAGCACATAGTTCATGTTCAGTAAATATAAATAATTATAGTTAAATAGTAAATACAAATAATTATACCTTGATTTATCATTCTAAACTAAGACAGATATTAGAGTGCATCTGTTTGTGTATTTTCAAAACTGTTTAAGTGTCTGAGTTAATTAGAGTAATATTTTAAAGATCTCTATGAAACCACCGCCCCTCCCCACCTTTAGCTTGAGCAAGAAGCGATTCTCCTTTTAACGCAAGAGTGCCCTGAGCATGCGCCTTCTACCAGAGCTGAAAACACTGAGTTCTGTTACAAGTACTCTCTTCTCTTGATGGTTGGATGGTTTTGTTATTGTAGAGACAAGCTGAGTGTGTTTGTATGAGGCTGCTTACTGGAGAGTTACAGAGTAGTGCTTACCCATTTTTTTGTTGACTCTTCTCTGTTCACAAAGAGACACACTGAATTCAGGAATTTGCTTTTGGGCATTGACCTACTAAAGTAACAGTTTGCACATGATGTGAAAGCCAGTGTCAAAGATGTGGGCAAGACAAGGTCAATGACCTCTTGAGTGTTTTGAAGACTTTTATTTTTCAACTGCATTCACGCGGAGGAGAAACTCGGTTTCAGTAGCGTCCCCTGCCCTTTAAACGCAGGGCGAGCAATGCTGACACAGTCTTCCTTTTTTTTGAGCCCATGGTTTTTAAAAAAACTTTTTATATCTCCCTCATAAGGAAGACCTACATATCTCATACTTTTGGAGTTTTGGGCATTTCTTTTTTGAGTTATTTTTCAAAGCAGAAGATAACTAGTAATCAAAAAGTAGTTTAATAGATGCTGTGCATTTTGTTTTTAAGAGTATGGAAATGCTTCTCTCCTTCAGCTTCTGGCTCTTTTAGCCCTAGGGATGAAAAGATTAGAGTGATAAAAGGCAGAGACCTACTTTCTGAATATAGGCATTCCCCATGTTACAAAGTCATTTTTCCAAAAGTGCATTTGTCAGTAGTGGCTTGGAATTTTGAGTTCTTGGCCATGGCAGTTGTTAAAAATTGTGGTTAGGTTTTCAGGGTAGACCAGACAACTATATTCAATCTACATTATAAAAAAATTGTAACTATTACTAACTATAGCTGTTAGACTCTAGAACAGGAAATCACATGGGTAGTCTACGGTACAAATCTTTGGATAAGTAGTTAGTGCTTTGTACTCTCTTCCTGAATACCTCATGTATCTTCCCATGCCCATTTCCCTGGACTCTAGTGGTCACACGTTATGGTGAGTCACACTTTTATATTTATCATTTGACTTTCTTACTCCCCAGAATGAACTTCTTGCTCCAAATTTATTATATTCTCTCTTTCTCAGATAAGACCACCCCACCGTTTTTGTAGGTTTGCTGATCTAACTTGGTAATAGTAGGAAAGCAATCTGATTGAAGTAATCATATTTTTGTG
Source organism: Mormoops blainvillei (assembly GCA_004026545.1). NCBI lineage: Eukaryota > Metazoa > Chordata > Mammalia > Chiroptera > Mormoopidae > Mormoops > Mormoops blainvillei. The sequence continues at coordinate 88,347 of PVJD01006081.1, read as the reverse complement.
CAAAGTATCAATAACCTCATAATCCTTACATGTTATTTGCATTGAAATATGAAATATCTTGTAATTCAAATCAAATGCTGACTGTTGTATGTACTTCAGTTTTATTGTCATTTAACATTTTTTATAAACAAGTACTGATGTAGGCCATAGGAATAAAATTGTGAATAAATAATTATGTTTATCATCTTATAGGGAGATAAGTATAGAAACACTAATAAACATGATATAAAGTGTGATAATAATGATTTTCAAATGAGAGTTTTATTAAATATCAAATCTTACACATCACTGGAGAGAAGCAGTTAAATTAATAACAACAATGTTGAAAAACAATTATGCATTATCTTCTAAAGGTCGCACATTGTCCAATATAGCAAGTCTGCATATAATTTATATACCATTGAGAAACTGTCATATATATGCACCAAGAAATGTTTCAAAAATATTCAAAATAGCAAGAAATTGGAAACAACACTAATGTCTATGGATGGGAGAATGGGCAAATAAATTATGGCATATTCATCAAGTGCGATCTTATACAGCTAAAAAATGAATGAATTATAGCTATAAACCAACCACTGGGATGAATCTTAATACTGTTGATCCAAAAAAGGTGCAGAAGATTGAAGGACATAATACCATTTTTATAAGGCTAGAAACCATTCAAAACAACAGCATTCTTTAGGAGAACCTGTGTGGAGCACTGAATGGCAGATGCAACAACATTGGCAATATTCTCACTATTGTGGATGATGGGTTCACAGGTGTTCAACTTATTATTATGCTTCACAATTTACACATGTACATTTATATGTATGAAATTATTGCATAATAAAAACATTTTATGCACATTTTAAAAGTGATCGGCTCAGTTTTGAGGGGACACAACAGGGAGAACAATTAATTCTGGCTAGGAAGGCTTCACTAGGGAAGCTGTGTTCACTTGAACTTGAAGGAAAAGTAGGGTTTTGGGGTCAGACAAATGTTAAATGGTGGAAAGTGGAGAGAGGAGTGGGGGGCAAGCATATACATAGTGTGGCTTGAGACTGAGCAACTTTGGGTGGGCTGTGTGGGAGCTGCAGATGTAAAAGCTGAAGTGAGAGAGGTGAGGGAAGGGAAGTGTCATAGTGTTTTTATGCAAGACAACCAGGAGACTGTGGTGCCAATAACCCTCCTTAAGAACCCACTAGATTACCAAAGGACGCTGCCTGGAATAGAAAGAGAAGAAGCCACAGACAGCGGTGGAGGAGGGGCAGGGAGGAAACCCAGGTAAAGAAAACCACTTGAAGGAGGAGTTGAGGTGCTGGAGGAGCACCGGAGGGCACAGAACTAGGACCTCCCAGGCAGAAGGGTCTTTCTGGCTGTTTTGTTTTGTTTTGTTTGAGGGGAGATAGCAAAGTTGCACTCAGAGATGAGTTCTGTCTTTGCCAGCAATTTATTTAGCACAGATTTGCTGTGGGAATTATAATTTCACAAGGCAGTGGCATGCAGGATAATATCTCTTAATAAGCCAATAAAGCAATAACATACTCCAAACAAATGACAGCTTAATCACACTATTGTTCCAGGCAAGGGGAGATAAAAAGAATAAAGTCCAAATTTCAAAGAGGTGTATCTTTTTATGTGAATTCTCAGGAGAGATGGCTTGTCCAACTGTGAGCTGACTTCCAGCTACCAGTGCAAAAAGAAGGTCCCTTGTTGCTAGAGCCTGATGCTAGGGAATGAAGGTGCCAGTGTTGGCTGACAGGCTAAGCTTCTCCGAAGTTTATCACCCCACAGACTGCTGCAGGAGGCGGCATCACTGCCCACCAAAGAGTTGCCTTGGCCACAGCAGCAGCAAGTGTCTCAAGGTCTTAGGACAGCAGTTTAAGTCATCAAAGTGTGCCTTGCCCAGACAGAAACTCTTGAATAGTCCTCACAAACTCTCAGCATTTATAGTCTAAATACGCTCTTGCCATAGTTGCTTCTCCTCATGTTCTTATTGATAAGCCCCCAGTGAGGCCCCAAAGCAGCTGGTCTGCAAAGTGCTCATCAGTGACAATACATGAAATGATGATATCCTGGCACAACTTACTTCATTCTGATACCAAAACAATTACTTCTCAAAACAACTTCTTTTTTTGTCTTTGGCGTGAACAAGTGGATTTAAACAACTTCACTTGCCATAAACAAATGGATTTGAATTCTTATTAAACCAAGACACAACACAGACCTGTGATGGGAAGGATTATACAGCACAGAAAAGGGGTTGTCCTTGCAAAAAAGGAGTGAGGAGAACCCATCAGAAGAAGAAGGTAAATGAAATCACTGGTAGATTCTAGACAAACCATAAAGCTGAAGGAGTTTATAGGTGCTGCATCTCTTGGGTTTCCATGTCCAATGTCAGGGAGGAGGGTTTCAACCAAATCATCAATGAGTAGAAGACTTGATTTTTAATATATTCATTAATTACAGACAGTCATCTTTACTATAAATATATTTGGCCTATTTCTACTTTTCTCCCTCTCTTGAAAAATACCTTTTTTGTATGTATATACATATTAGGTCCCTACAAGTTGAGCAGCTTCCAGATGGTCTATTGGGATAGGAATAAAAAAAGAAGAAAAAAACTGCCACTTATTGAAGAGATCTATTCATAAACTATTCTCATCTGAGGGCTGGAAAAACCTTATTTTCAGCCTTTACCACATCTATGTAGCATGTAATGTTAAGAAATAACAAAATCAGCCCCAACCTGTGTGACTCAGTGGACTGCACACTGACCTGTGAACCAGGGGGTCACCAGTTTGATTGCTAGTCAGGGCACGTGCCTGGGTTGCAGGCCAGGTCCCCAGTAGAGGGCACATGAGAGGCAACCACACATTGATGTTTCTCTCCCTCTCTTTCTCCCTCCCTTCCCCTCTCTCTAAAAAGAAAAAAAGAAAAATAACAAAATCAAGGCACACAGGACAAGTGACTCCCCCAAGCCAAAGTCAGTTCAAACAAGACAGACTATCTCTGTGTAATCATGGTGTCTCTCCTTTTTCACACCCCCTCAAAAACCACACACACACACACAACAGGAGTGCCTTCTTAAATATGTTTCAGTTAGGTACACTGAGTAATTTAATTCCATGCCTTTTTTGTTTTTTTCTCAGATGTAGTTAGCGCTTTTAAATGATAACCCAGGGACGTGATGTTTTACCATCTCAGTCTTGATTCCAGCTTCTAACACCTTATCAGTTGCTTCCTTTAAGGTACAGGCTGTCCCCACAGTCATGCTGTCCCTGGAGAAGGTACTTTGATAAAATTTTCATTGTGACTAGCCTTGTCCCTCGGATAAATTCCGTAGCCCCCCTTCACACAATGTGTGCATAGACATGGCTTAGACCTGTCCTTTCTCGCTGATTTTACTAACACACAATTATTTTCTTGTCATGAAAACCATAATCACACTTTCAGTGCTATTTATTCCTGGAAACTGCATATTAAAATAATTATTTTTATCTCGCTGACACTAAAGTTACAACTCATAAATTTTATCATCATAGTGCTTGAATGTTAACTCCATAACTTCCTGCCTTTAGCTTCTTGGCGAAGAGAGAAGTGAAGCTTTTTCCTAAGAGGGTGGGAAGTGCAGAGAGGACTTGAGAATGAATGGTTTGCACCAGTGTCTGAGAGGACAGGTACAAAAAGCCAACAAGGAGAGACCAGAGAGCCTTCGCCAGCTCGTGGGAGGGCCTCGCTGAGCTTGCGAAAGGCCGTTTTTGCCAAGAGCTTCATTTCTTTCCATCCCATGCACCAGCATCACCAGAGCGTGAGCCTTGACCCTAATTTTGGCTCCTTCAGCATGTAGGTACCGTGTCGACACTGGTATTGGGACATAAAAGGAAGCTTATCTATAAATATTTCCCACTTCCAAGTTAACCTTCAAGTTGGCTTTTAAAAGTAAGAATAATACAAAAAATAAGTAAAAATTAAAAAAAATAAAGGTAAGCACAGTACAGACACTGCATCTGACCACGCAGGGGAAATTATTCTTTCTGAAAACAACCTTGAGATTTATCATAGGATAATGGAGCTTTAGGATGGAGATTTATTAATTCTTTTTTTTATAATAATCATTATAAGGTAGAAATGGAAGTTGAACAATGAGTGATCCTGCATAACTGTCACATACAGAGAAAGAGACTGTAACTGCAGCCTCCTACATGTGTGAAACAACCTCGTGTTGCTCTTAGATAAAGACTGAAACCTTCACATGGCCACTGGGGGCTGATCCTGCCTCATGGCCTCTTGCATCCTGTGCAGCCTTATCTCCTGTCATTTGCTCTCCTGCCATCTGCTCAAGACACGTGGTTCTCAAACATTTCAGCCTCAGAACCCCAATACAGTCTTAAAAATGATTGAAGACTGCAAAGTACTTTTGTTTATGTGCTGTATCTACTGATATTTACTGCATTAGAAATTATAACTGAGAATCCCTTAATAGTTATTTTTAATTCATTTAAAAATACCAATAAAAATCCATTCCATGTTAACATATTTTTATGAAAGTTAGCTATGTTTTCTGAAACAAAATAATTTAGAGTAAAGAGTGGCATCACAAATCTATTTAATGTCTGGCTTAATAAAAGAGAGTGGATTCTGACGTCTGCTTCTGCATTAGAAACCGGGGGTGAGATATCATACGTCATGTAACTTCGAGGGACTCCCACTCTGCACTCCTGAAGAATGACAGCGGAAAGGCAAATAATGTGTTAGTATGACCAAAACCTCACAAACCTCCTGGAAGAGTTTTAGGGACCTCCCAGGGCCCTGGATTATACTTTAAGAAGCTCCTGCTTTAGACCCATGGGCCTTCCTTTGGTTAGAATAAGTCAATAGGGTGAATGATAGGAATAATGGGAAACAAAGTTGGAAAGCACAGTTGAAGCTTAAGCATATCCTGTCTTATTTGGACATTCCTTGTCTTCTGGGAAGGAAGTGAGCATTCCTACCACAGGCAAACAATAATTAGGGACATCCCAAAGCCCACCCTGAATTTACACTGCTTTGTGTTACTCAAGGGTCTGTTTTTTCAAGCATCATTTCACTTGATCTTTATCAGAACTCTATGAGAAAACCAGTATATCTACTATAGTCCTTTTCACTTGTGGAAACAGAGATGTTTAGTGGATTGCTCAAGGTTACCCAGTTCCTTAAGACCGCTGAACCCATACCTCCGATTCCCTAAGTCTTTCCCCTGTGTAGCTTGTCTCCCCACATTAGGAGGTCAACCCATGAACATAGAACCTGGTGATAGAAATTGTGAGCAGGAGGTGATTGAAAGCAGATACTTAAAATTACTCCCATTATAGTGACTTATATATTCACTAGTATATTTCCTTTTGTGATTCTTTAGCAAATAAAAATAGTTAATGTCAAGGGAAGATCAACTGTATTCTTTGGCCATACAATTAAAATTCATATGGGAAGAAAATTCACCATTCATTATCTGGACTTGAAAGAGTAAATTAAACCAAATGCTATTCACACCCAAGTTGTTAAACTTTTAAAATATCCAGTGGACAGTAAGAAGAACTTGCATGAGCACTTTTCAGGGTGTCCGTGGGCTTGGATAGAACAGGAGAGGTCAGCGTCCCCGCTTCTTTGAGGAGTGGACTGTGTGCTGACAGCCTGGCTCATCTCTGACCCTTGGAAGCGTATCAGTCATTTCGTCCAATGCTCTTTAAGCAACTACTCTCATCCTACCGTCTGCTGAAAGGAAGACCAAATTTCTTGAGTTTCTGCTAGACTGCTTTCTATTTTACTACAAATTACAGTCTTTTGACACTTTATACTGAGTGTAGACTTACACTCTCATTCATTCTTTCCTTTGAAAACTGGATCTATACAAGGTGGCCAGATAGTTCCAAGAATCATTCAAATAGCAGCTTTTTTGTTTTTAATTGTAGTAAAATACACATAACAAAATTTACCATCTTACCCATTTTTAAGTGTACAGTTCAGTAGTGCTATGTACATTCACATCACACAGCCAGTCTCCAGAACTCTTTTCATCTTCCCATTAAATAACAACTCCCAATTTCCTTCTCTCCCACTCCTGGCAACCCACCATTTTAGCCTCTGTCTCTATGAATTTGATTACTCTAAGTACCTCCTACAAGTGGAATCATACGGTATTTGCCCTTTTGTGACTTGCCTGCTTCACTTCGCATAATGTCCTTGAGGTTCATTTATGTTGTGGCTCATGTCAGAATTTCATTCCTTTTAAAGGCTGAATAATATTCCATTATGTGTATAGACCACATTTTTGATCATTCATTTATCTGTCAATGGATATTTAGGTTGCTTCCACTTTTTGGCTATTGTGTACAATGCAGCTGTCAACAAATATCTCTTTGAGGCCCTCACTGCTTTCAATTCTCTTGAGTGTCATAGTAGCTTTTGATGGAACAAATTAGCAGCATACATATGTAAGGCAGAAGCCTGGGAGGCTGCAGTGGGACTGAGAATCATGGAATTCCTCTAGCATGACCTTGGCACAGCCTGGTTTCCCAAGGTGATTGCTCATGTGGAAAGCCTACGACAGATGAACTCTTTTAAATGAAGGCTCAGTTTGGGGAGTTCCATCTACTTAAAAATGTTTTATGTGATCTTTATGCTGTGCAATTTCTTCCCTGATAGAGCAACTATCGTGGCCCATGGGACTGAAAAACAGTGCATCCTAGAAATTGTATGCCATGTAAATTTGGGCAGGGGGGCTATATGAAAAAGGATAACAATAACTTATTTCTTTAGTCCTTTCTGTGAAAAATTCAAATTCTATGGCCCTGACCTGTAGCACATCTAATATAGATTGTAGTTATCTTCTTGGAGAGTGTGTAATTAGAATCACTTTAGTCAAATGTTTGTTGGCATATGTAAATAATTTTACTTAGTTTTCTGATGATGATTTTGAGTCAGCCTAAGCCTTTGACCTTGCCATAGATTTTTCCTCCCTATTCTAGTCCAGATTTGCTTTAAATATTTTTATGCTCCTATATGTTCATATGGCTCTTTCATAGGATCTTTCTGGAAACATCTATTACATGTTCATATGTGGCTTACATGTTTTTTTTCATATTTGCAACTGCTAAATTAAAATGTTAATGAAAGATCTCTTTGGATATTTCATGAATTATCTACCTTGTTTTTCTATAGTGACTTTCTCCTTAACCTGGGGTGTCTCAGCAGTGGGGCAATTTCTAGAAAGGGGGCAGCTATTGTTATCATGTTTAGTATGGGGATATGTTATAGCCAGTTGTTGAATTACTCCTAAACTAATTTTTCCTCTCTTTTTTTGCACATCCCCCATGTCTCACTGACTCTTGGAACATGGAACATGGACCAACCTGTCATCTGGAAAAATGTTATTACTGGGCCTTGGGACGTGGACAATGTGGGTGAGTCCTAAACTTAATGTTTAAGCTGTTGATTTCTCTCTTTGTTTGTGGAAAAAGAAAATTACCCAATGAAATTGCTTGATGGCAAAGTATCTTGAGCATCCCAGTGCCCATGTCTACCCACCCCCTGTGCCTTTGGTTACAGTCACTCCTCCCACATTATCAAAGGAAAGCTCCTCAGGTGTGCTGCTGGCAGTGCCCAGCTCAAATGAAGCTGAGATGAATCATAGTGAAAGGCAAAAGTTGATATATAAACCTTTGCTGTTGGTTTTTTTCTCTTTTGGGTCTATATGATTTCTAATAATAGTTCTATATTTTAAAGCAATTAGAAAATATCCCATATATCTTGAAACTGAATTTTCTAAGGCCCTCGTTCAGTTGTTTCTGTAAATCCCCTGCTTCAAATATTCATAGCTACATAGATAAAATGTACTTATGTTTGTGATGTTGGCATTTTTTCTAATATAAACCCATTGGAAATGGTACATTGTTGATGGATTTATATTAAATGAGTCATGAATCCTGACATGAAATTGCCCTGCTTCAATTTGTCCTTAATAGATGGTTTCAAAACTCAAGGTAGCAAAACTATTAAACCTTGAACTCTAAGCCCGTTCTTCCAAAACTGAGCAATAACAGTGTACAGGGCACATCCCTGGGCCTCAGGAGGGACCTCGATTGGGAGACAGGGTTGTGTATGCTGGGGGGTGTCTTGCTATGGAAAGGAAACTAGAAACAGGAAGGTTTTGAGTACAAAAATTAAATTTTTAAATACATTTTTTTCTAGTTCTCAAGCATGTGGTAAACAAGATTCCAAGAAAAGCTTTTGATTAGCATGATTATAGAAGAGGCTGGTCCACTACCATCTATACTTTTCTTAAAGTATTTTGCATGGCTGATTTCTGGAAGAAAAAAAAAAAAACCTGTTGAGGTATACCTCTGCAGGAAAGTCATTGTCTTGATTATCAGTTCCATTTTCATCCCGAGTCACTCTAGTCTAGATGAATTTCAAACTGTCAGTCACTGTCTTAGCCAGTTGAGGTGACAGGATTTCACTTGCTGGGAGCAAACACATTTGTTGTTGTGATATGTTATTTCTGAAAATTCCAAAATCATGTTGAATGTTAACATGAAACTTGGCATCAATGTTTGTAAAATTTTCTATTCTGGTGTTAAGTGATTTGGGAATCTTTATCTTAGATGATTTACTTACCCATAAATATCCTTAGGAATATGTGTCATTTGAGTTTAATCTGTGGAGCCGTGAGTTGTTGATTTGACACAATTACCACCTAATCAGCTGTGTCGCTTTTTGGGTTATGGTATGACTCTTTAGTTCCATGTCTCAATTCTCCTTTCAGGATTCATGCTGTGTGTTTTCCTCGGTATGATCTCTTCAGATCTTTTCATCTCCCTCTTTTTCTTAAACAATAACGACCTGAAAAATTACCCTTAAAACCTCATTTTCTCTTCCAGTAATAATTAGTAGCCAGAATCTACTTCTTTTTTTAAATGAGCCTAATGAGTCATTGGTTTGGTCAATGAAGGATCATTTTCTTAAAAAAAAAAGTAGTAGTTGATGGATTTGTGGCACAGTTCACTTCCGGTAACATGCACGATCACATATTATCACTGTCTCTCTCAGCATCACCCTCAAGTGATTCCTCTCTCCCAGGCCCTGGGTTACGGACTTTACATGAGTCTCATTTACTTTTCATAACAACCTTATGGTACATGAACTTTTTATCATCTCATTTTATGAGTGAGCAAACTGAAGTACAGCTTAACCTGACGAAAGCTACTACGATCACATTCATAAAATATTTCCAGTAGACACATTTCCCTTTAACCAGTTAAATGTACTTTTTGACTCTTCTGTACCCACAAAGACAGAATTTTGGTGCATTTCAGACAGTACTTTGTCATGTACAACTAAATTTGTCTTTATCTGGCAGTTGTGTAAAGCTCTTTCATGAATCAGAAGTGACAACCCTGTGGTGGCAGAGAGTGAGAGGGGCTAGAGTGATTATGGTAATAGACATGTTATTGGCGAGATTTGCCCTATGAAACTGATTTCTGTTTCTAGAGAAGTTGTTATTTTTGTATCTGGCAGTATTTGAATAGAACTATAATAGTAGTTTTGGAGGAAAAAAATCAAGCAGAAACTGAATTTTTTCCAAATTCAGTTAAACCCTTGTACTTACAAATTCCATTTGGATTTTCAACTCTTGTTTTCAAGTGTTATTGAGCTTCTAAATCTAATCATGAGTACTTCTCTAATAGCTAATTTTCTGCTTTATTAGTCAGGGTAATAGGCCTTTCTCAAAATCAGAGAGACACGAACAGCAAGCAGAAGGTTATCTTGGTCAGCTAGCTTGCCTTGCTTGACTCTTTCAAGGTACTCCATTGACAAGTGCAGGAATTACTGGAGCCAGTCTGTGGAAGTGTTTGGCCAGAATGCTGATACTTCTAGTCACCCAAGATAGGCAGACCCCCATCGTATCTCATTTGAGTTTTGTTACAGCTTACTCAACTGTTCTTTTTATTTTTATTCCATCCTCCATCTGGCTCTAGAGAGTCCTATCCAAGCTATAAACCTGAGCATGCCTTTCTTGTTTTAAATACCCCAGTGGTTCTATGTTGCTTCTAGTAGTGCTTCTCTATCATAGCATTGCAGCAGCCTGGTGAGTGCTGGTCATTGGTGTGGTTGACACAAACAAAGAGTTACTGATACTGTCAGGTGTTAACATTTAAACATTACTTATGGTTTTAAAGTACAATAGCCTGGATTCAAGTTTACCTCTATGGTGACATTGTTTACGCTCGCTTTTATTGTGTATTATCTCTGTGTGTGAGAGAGAGAGAGGAGATGCCATGACTAGGGAGGGACTGGGGATTGTGCAAAATCGTCAACCTTGCTTATCTGTCCCATTGCCTACTGGTTCATGGTGCACAGCTAATAATTCTGCTTGTCAATAGTTTCTGTAGTGCTTGTGAGTTGTGATTTTAGTCATTAACTTTGCTCGTGTAGCTTTTTCTTATCCATAATGACAAATACTTATGATTACCAATGAACAGCAAAGTGATGATTAAAGCAAATCTTGCAAGATGATAAGTCGTATAAATAAAGATTAACCCTGTACATTTCATTTATTTCAATAGCAATAAATAATATTTTTACTCTTCAATAGTCCATGTTTATTTACCTTTTTAATATTATCTGTGTGATGGAGGTCTGAAGAAAAGACAAGATTCTTTTTCACAATAAAATATTATATTTTGAAAAATTTTATGCACTGGGGATTTTTCTTATAAAATGACTTATTCCGTGCATAATAGACATTATATGTTTACATGAACGTGTTGTCTGTACCATGCTCATCCTCTCAAAATGTCTGTGCTACTTTTTTGCTTTATTATTCCAAAGAGTTTGAGTTGGAGGTGAGGAGTTAGAAAAATCTGGAAGTATAGCTTGCATGGAAAAATCATCTGTCTTGTGTCTCTGTCTGTAAAAAAGTCAAGAACAAACTTATTAGCATAACCCATAAGTTTTTCCTTGTTCCCATTATTGCCTATTTTGATTTTGGCCCAGCCTTCTCTCATGTGTCACTTCTGCTATGCTCATTGCTGTGGCCTGCCTTTAGCATCCCAGGAACTCTCGCATATTCGTGATTTTTCTCATCTTCCTTCTGCCTCCAACTCTTCACCTTGTTCTCATCCAGCAACTCCTGCTGGTCTTTTATGCACAGTTCCTACAAGAAACCTGTCTTGATAACCTTTCTCTCCCCCCACTTCTGGATATAAGAGTCTGCTGGAGCCTAACAGCACCCTGAGTGGCTCTCTCACACACCTTTGCATATTGTAAGGGAGTGGTGGGTTTACCTGTATATCCCCCCTATTGTTCTATTAAATTAGAAAACTGTGACTTCATCCCTTAATAACTTCTTTATGCCTAACACCTAAAATTTTGTAGACCGTCACAGGTTGTTTCTTGACTATGAAATGGACATTGGTGGCCAGCGTGTTTATTTGCAAGTTTTCCTGGGACCACCACCAAGGAAGAAAGCAGGACAAGGCCAAGGGGGGACTTGAGCTGGGTGCGGTCCCTGCGAAGGCCTCAGCCCACCCTGTTGGGAGCCCTGGAGCTGGGATGCCTTTCAGGCTGTTTCTAATTAGAGCAATGGCTTTGACACACAGATGAGTCATTTGGGATGCAGGCAACCCCGGAAGATGGTGGGACCCAGGCAAGGCTGTTTCTTCCGTGGAGGCAGTCCCCCCAGAAGGCTAGCGGCAGAGGGGAGCCTTCTGGCAGTACTTCTAGCTGGAAGATCATACCTTCATTCCTGTTAGGGTGTCTGGGCAATGTATCATCATGTCCACCCTACGGGCACATCAGTTTTTTGTGAAATTGACTGAAGGAGAGCATAATGCCCATGACTTTGGGAAATTGGGTATAGGAAGAAGAAAGGAAACACACGGACAATTTCTGTCTGCTGTATTAATAGAAATGGTTTTAATAAAATGGATTTCTCTCTGAAAAAGGAGATATGATGCTGAAAGGTACCTTCAGCTTTAATTAAGTCTTGCAACCCTAAAAGCAGGAAATGCATCCTTTGTAACTATTCCAAATATTTAAACTTCTACTACTCATGCTATAATTGTTTATTGGCTATGCAAAAGGTACACAGCTATGTATTAGCTGGTGTGGAACCAAAAAAACTCCAAAAATGCTGAAGTCGTATATCTAGGAGATTTCAAAACATTGGTAGGTGAAGTCATTTAAACAGTTGATTGTAATACAAAGCAGAAGGAAGCTTCGGAATAAGATGTTGTATGAGCTGAGCTTTGAACCTCCAGGGACTTAAGTTTGACTTTTTTCAGGAAATGTTAGCTTTTACTTTTCTGCCTGAAATAATATCTCATTCAACTTTTATAGCTTCTGAAACCGCTGACCTCTGCATTGGAAGGAGGGGCACTCTTATCAAAACCTACAGTTGCCATTGAAATCAGAATCATTACTCTTCCTTCCCTATTCCACTCCCAGACTCTAAAAATGAAATGACCCTATTCCTCACAGGTTTGATTTCTGTAGGAGAACAAAGTCCCCAAACACGGGACTGTTTTTCAGTTCTAGGCTGGGCTTAGCTTCCCCTACAGGTTTTGCCTTCATCCTTAAATCCACTCTGCACCCTCCACCCCCTCCATGAGTCTAAGCCCTGTGCAGGTTGGAGATGGACCTCAGCTCATTTCCACTGTGTCTGAAGGAAAGTCCCTTTGTTCACCTTCCTTTCCCTGAAAGAGGGCCCCCCTTTCTCTGAATAACTTCTATGTGTATGTAGTTCCTTTGTTTTCCCTACCTTATCTTTAATAGCTAAGGTAATGACAGTGCTGATGACTAAGACATTATGTTTCTCTCTCAAAGGTTTAGTAAAAAGGAAAAAAAAAAAAAGAAGCATACTGAATTACAATAGCAAAGTTCTAAATTATGCTTATGAGGCAGTGTTGATGATAAGGAAGTGGTTAAACATTACATTGCTTAGAAAGAAATTGTTCTTATGACCAATACCAAGTGTCAGCGAAATGAAAAACAATTGATTCATCAAGTTCTTTCCTCCCTGGCATATAGAGAGTGAGATTATTAGCCAGAGAAAGTATTCTAAAATCTATTTTAGTCTATTGTTTTCTTTATCAACCATTTCGCTGTCAGTCTTAAAATTCCATATTTAAAAAATTTAAAACATTTCTTACCCATTCTCCTCCTCTGACTATTCTGAAGTTGTTACCCAGAGAAAAAGAGGAGGGTAGAAGGCCCGTGTAAATCTGTTGAGTGTGTATTGGTCCTTACAACCAGGTTTACAGCCCCTCCTTTGACTCATGCTGGAAGTAGACAGGAGGTACGCCGCTCACCTTTATCTTTTAGGGGACGATGTGAGTGTTACCTTTGCTTTGTAAGAATCTGTTACCTTACTATCAGCACTGGCTACAGACTGGCAGGTGGCATGGAGAAAGTACAGTGTTTGGGAGGCAAGTGTTTTAATGTGTATTTTCTGTACCACAGGACATGTCACTAGACTCCCCCTCCCCTTTTGAAAAGCTAACTGAAAAACTTTATTAAATTGTAACAGGAAGACAAAAATCTTTACCATCGAAATGAGACTTGTTATGAAAACATACAAAGTTTAATGACTAATTTTACATGAAGACATCTGCCACTTTCAAAGATATTAAAAAAAGGCTATCATTTCAACACAGCTTGTCCAATTCATCCAGCCTTTATTTTAGCCAATATATGGCTTGAGAGCCCAAATTTCAGTTGTGTGGTTTGTTTTTTTTTAACAAATCACCTCTGTCATTAAAGAAAATTATCTATTCCCAAATTCTATTCTTTATTCCTTTTAGTTTGCATCTATAAATCATTTATGGTAGCAGAGTAATAATTTGAATTTAGTAAACAGCTCGCAAAACAGAAATCAGCTTGCATATGGAACATATGAAGTAAACATGAAAGAACATTTGTTTTTCATAATTGTTTTGATTTCACAAGTATAAATCCCCAGTTATGTTTGGAACTGAACTCTTGAGATAGTGCTGCCTTCATGCCTATCTGACCCTGATTTAACCAGTTCCTTGGACTTTCCCGGGAAGAATTTATGTGAGGTCAATGATTTGTACTTGTTCAAAGGTTACTCTGCTACATTGAAGATGTCAGCAGAAGTAGATCTTGCCTGGTCCAAGATTTCCTATAAATTTGGACAAAAAAAAAAAAAAAAAAAGGAAGAAAGACTCCAGCACATTTTATTGCTCAGTAAACTGATAGATCCATGTTGGCTATGTCAGCACAAGCATTTCAGAATGGGCAAGGGTCTCCCAGCTGCTCGCCAGCCTGAACTTTGCATTTTGTGCACGTTTCGAAAGCCAGCCCTGCGATAGCACAGGAGAAGCCGACTAGCAACTGTAGAGGAGATAGTGGTGCTTTTATCCTGCAGCAATGAGCAATCACTAAGTTTGGCCGGTTATCTCGGAAGTCTTATCTCCTCCAGCTAGAGTCCACTGTGAGGCTCAAGAGTACAGTCAGGGCCTATTTTTAACTGCAAGTCCTATGGACCCATAATTGAACATGTGGTTTGTTCATTTCAGATTCCCCCCGCCCCCAGACATCCAGAAATGCATAATTAGGGCTTCCTACAGTTTTGTATCATGGAGAATCTCTGGGTTTGAATGTATTTTGGATGTTTTGCCTTTGTTAGAGCTCTAGTGTTTTAAAGAGTTGTTTGTTTTTAACAACAGTGTATTTCTAATTGAAATGTCACGCAGTGTCTGAGTACCATGCCCACTTTAGACACATGAGCTCATTAATATTGTTAAAATATCTTTACAAACATCCAGAAAAGGTTTTTATCCCCCATGGGCCCTATACCTCTGCCCCAAATGAAATTTAATGTTTTCATTGAATTCAGAACCTTGTAGCTGTTACTGTAGCAACAGCTTTGCCACTAGTGCTTCTCCGTAGTAAATGTTAATGGTCTTGTCCACTGTCACGGTTTCTTACTGTTAGGAAGAAAAATTCTTTTCTGGTGGTACTCTAGATTTTTAGGGTACATTTTTAAAAATGAAAGCATATAAGTGCCTTTGTGGTTTGGCTTTCAATTGTTAATTTTTTTCCTTTTCCTTTTTTTTTTTTTTTCCTTAATCGCTCCAAATCTTGGACAAGGGGCTCCACCTAGTGTAAGTTTGAGATTAGAAAAAAATTGTATGTCTATAAGGAGAGACAAAAATTAGCTGAATGTGTTCCCTTATGTGATAAGAGTGCAAAACAAAGGACAGTGAAATTTCATAAAATGTTTTCATGGTTCAGGTGACTCATATATTATAGGGACATAGAAGCATACTCATTCCCTCATTTTCCGCAAATCTTATGTTTATACCTTTTTTTTTAATGGCAAAATTGCATTTCTTATGTGTATAAACACAGTTTTAGTTATAAACATTTTTTTTGCCTGTAGTAAATGGATTTAGATCCAATTTTCCAGTGGTGTTACAAGACAAGAATCTTAAATGAAACAGTTTGGGATGTCTTAACAATCAGTAAACTTAGAGTTATTGCTTGAAATAGCATTTTTTTTTTTTTGTAAATAGGAACTTGGCATTTGTACTTATTAATTTTCAAAATTTCATATAATTACATTTTGAAAATGTTTACATTGCATCTAGTTTAAGATTCAGATTTTTTACTTTGCAACCACTAAGTGAAATTGTATTACTGTTGACAATGGAATTTTTTTATAACTTTGATATCTCTGTAGTGTGGTATTTAATTTCTTTATATATTTTTCTCATGGGGGGGATTTCTAGAGCTTATATCTGTTGCCACTGAGTTCTAAGAACAGAAGGTACACATGTCTCTAAAGGACTAAACGCTAAACTGAAGTGACACACAAAAGAAAATGGCCTGACTTGATGGTGACCTCAACAGCCAAGTGTGCAAAGAGCTGAGAAATTCACCTGGAAAAGTGTCCCTTCCTGCATTTGGATTATCCGACAGGCAGCATTTGCCCTAGAACTAGCCCACGAACGTTACAATGGATATAATGCAGACGTGATGCATTTACTTCTCCTAATACCCTGTGAATAAGGGACTCTCAAGATCTGTTTCATAGATACAGTAACTGAGGCTCAGAGAAATTAAATAGCGTATCTAGGTTCTGTCAAGGTTGGAACTCAAGTCTGTGTCAAGTCTCTCCATAATAGATGCTTTCCCTCTGCATCATATTACTAATTTACTTCAAATTTGTGAGTCCTTTGTGACACCAACTCTCTTTTACATTTCCAGTTACTGTTTTCATTCAAGACTCAGTATGTGCTAGATTCCAAGGGAGTTGTTACTATTCATGTTGTCAAGAGACTGAACCCTTCAGTCATATTCCCTGAGATCATATATTCCCTTGTGCATTCAGTTAAGTGCTGAGTGTATGGTATAGATAATAGGCACCATAAGAGTTTGGATCTCTAGAAGCACGGGTCTTCTTTTCCACTTCCCCTTCTCCATCAACGAGAACTTTCCTTCTGGAATGGAGGTGACACAATGAGTCAAAGGAGTATTACCCAAAAGAGCAGTTCTTAAACTTTTGGGAATTGATACCCCTTTGCACTGAAAGATTACTGGAGATAGAAAAAGAGCTTTAGTCTGGGAAAGCTATACTAGTGGCTTCACCATTTTTGAAATTAAAGTTAATAATATTTTAAAATATGCATTAATTCATTTAAAAATAATGTTAGTAAACTCATTATATGTTAGTATAAATGACATATTTTATTTTAAATAACAATATTTTCCAAAACAAAAAAAATTTAGTGAAAAAAGTGTCATTATTTTACATTTTCTCATCTGCTTCTGCATTCAATCTGTTATGATACATTAATTTGGTTGATGTATACTAAGAAAATCCAGCTTCAGTCAGAAATATTGTTGGGAAAGGGAGGCATATTGTAATACTTTTTCAGATAATTCTTTGGCCTTGCTGAACTGCAAGAGACTTATAAGGAATCCACAAGTATTTCTGGGCCTCACTTTGAGAGCTGCTGGTAAGTAAGAGAGCTTTAAGTAAGATGAGACCTAGTTTCAAATCTTAGTTCTTTCATTTCCCAGATGTGAAGTGCTGGGAAGTTACTTGATTTTTGTCACAATGATGACAACATTAGAAACCACATGCATGCAGAATCTGGTGCATAGTAGGCACTCAAATAAGTGACCGTAATGCTGATGTGATGCCCATGGTACAATGCCCCTGGTGCTGGGTGGTGTGAAGCCCAGGTTCTGGAAATGGAGTCAGGCCCAGTTCAGGAGTGTCTAAGAATAAAATTACGTGGAAGACAATGATACAAATGAGAAACCATTCCTAGGTTTATGGTTAGTCCATTCAATCTTCGACCCTTCCCAGCGCCGTAGAGTGAGGCCGATTTGCAGGGTTTGCCCATCCTTCCCAGATGTATACATTTATCTATGGTCTTGCTTAGTTATAGGAAGAGCTGGGAGAGGAGATTTCAAAATGCTGGGAAATGTACACCTTAAAAATATTTTTAAAAACTTATTCAAAAGGCTTTTGGAAAAATATGTCATTATTAGAACACTATGAAAGTGACCCCATAAGAAGAATCTTCTTATTGCATTGTCAGAAAGATGACATAATATTTTTGTTTCAAAATAACATTTTAGCTGCAGCAATAAAACTGCCACAAGAGATTTATCCTTTAAAGTAAGTAAAAAAAAAAAAAAAGAAAAAGAACAAAATTCTCAGCTCTTTGTGTGGGGCGAGCGGAATCAAGGATACCTTTCTCTCCTATCCTCAGTAGTATCAAATTAATTGTCAATTAATTTGAATGTCTCCAGCTGAGACACATTTTTGTGCCTGTGGTGGTCTCCTACAAGTCTCAGACACCCATGTGTGACCTGCCTAAGAGGACCCTGCCAATCAGAACATGGTTAGATGCCAGGTCGTCAGCTTAGCTGTGTTAGTTTAGGTAGATCACACCCAGCTTCTGAAGGTCTCAATCTACTCATTCATAATATGAGGAAATAAGGTTAGATCAGTGGTTCTCAAAGTGTGGTCCATGGACAGGTAGCAGCATTACCATCACAGGAACTGGTTAGAAATACATTTCTGGGCCCTTTCTCAGACCTCCTGAAGCATGAGCTGTAGGAGTGGGGCCCATCTCTCAGTGTTCCGACAGGCCCTTCACATGATCCTGTGCAGTTTGAGAGCCTCTGGACTAGATGATCTATAAGATCCTTCTAGTTTCAATGCTGTAGGGGTCTAAGAGCCATGGGGAGCAATCAGAGCAAAAAATTACTCTTTTGTAAACATCCAGAGGCAGACTGCCTTAGGTGGCTCATTGCATTGCTTAGCCCTTTTGGGAAGCTTTTATATCTTATTGTTTACACAAAAATATACACAGAGTAGTGATTTTTTAAAAACTGATTTTAAGATTACAGTTTCCTTAAAGGCTCAAAAAGAGCAATAAAGGTGCTGCAGGGTGTGTGGGGGCAGGAAGGGAGCCACATACTAGAATATACTGGTCCATTAAATTCATATACAATTTCAAGAGGTTCACAGATTCCCAAACATCCATCCCACGGTCCTCATGGATTGGGTTAAGAACTTAGAAAATTTTCAGTAAATTATTAAGGAAATTAAGCACATTTCTAAAGGTTCTGAAGTAGAGACTCATCAGGTACATTTCCTCCTGTTTTGATTTGTTAAATATGTATCAAACACTTACTGATGGGGAAGACACTGATTTAGGTCGTGCGGTGGGATGTAGCCTAGTCTTTGAGTTTTCACACAATTATCTGCAAAAGCAGACAATACAAGTACCAAATGAGCTACAGATGCCTTCTACCAGAAAACATTTGGGGAAAATTCTCAAAAAACAGATCATATGAGTTGGTCTTTGGGGATGAGCTAGAGGAGCAATTATAAGCTGAGAGGACAGGGTAAGGAAAGGCTGAAGATGAAAGGCCGCTCAGGACACCCAACTGTGGAGGGGCTCTCTGGGAGGAACCCGTGGCTCCTTCTAGCTTTCTTCAAGGGTTGCTTAGAAAAGTCTTGAAGGAGATGAATTGGAATCCTTTCCTTCCCACACTTATGTTAATGTGCACAATTGTCAATTCTCTGCTTTAGCTCCAAGGACTCTCTTGAAGACAAAGAACTTCTTCCGACTAAGGATACTAATCTTAAACAATTAGACTGCTCTCCTTATAGAACAAGATGTAACCATTTGCCCACAAGACATTTTCAGCTACATTTTTATTTCAACTTCAAAGAAGTGAAAGATTGGTCATTTTAGAGAACTACTAACTAAGGTGCTTACTCTCAGTGCGTGTAGTGTGAATTGATTAATTCTGTATACTTCAGAGTTCCTCATAAGATGGGGCCTGTTAGTCTCTAAACAAGATTTTAATAAATTCTTGTAAAAAAGATAACTTTTTCCTCTCTTTGCTTGTCTTTTCTTCTTTCCTCTTTCTTTCATCATTCTTTCTTTCTTTCTTTCCTTCTTTGTTTTTGTTTGTTTTATTTTTGGCTTATAACAACAGAAATTTATTCACTCACAGTTCTAGAGGCTAGAAAGAAGTCTGAGACCAAGGTGTTGGCAGGTCCACACTCTTTTGGAGGCTCTAGGGAAGAATCCATTCTTTGCATCTTCCTGCCTGTGGTGGCCCCAGGCACTCCTTGGCTTGCAGCCGTATCCCTCCAGTCTCTTCCCCTGTGGTCACATTCCCTCAGTCTCTTCGTTTGTCAAGTCTCCCTCTGCCTCTCTCTTACGAGAACACTTGTGATTGCATTTATTGCCTATGCAGATAATCCAAGATAACCTCCCTGTCTCAAGATTATTAACTTAATTACATCTCAAAACCCCTTTTCTTAATAAGGTAAGACAGATAATTTCTACCCATTTCTTAGAACTTTCTAATTCTAATTATTAATTATAATTACAATAGTTGTGACTTCATGGCCTCAGGTAACCCAACATCATTTCTCAGTTGTTTAATTTCAGAGAAAAATAGGACAGTATGAAAGTGTTTGTCTGATTTGATTGAATCTTTATCCTTAATTTTCACTGCTGACTATATTAGGACTTTATAACTGACAGAGGCTGCTTACAAACACTGTGAGGGAAAAAACACCATTTAAAGAGATGGTTTTAAGGCTTTCTGAAGTAAATGAGGGAAAATGGTGCTATTACTTTGGTGGAAGATATATAATCCACAATCAGAATTCAGGATGACATAATTAAAAGTTAAGATCACCAATTAAATGAACTTTTATGGAAAATAGAAATTATATCTTTTTGTACATTTTATTACAACCCAAAGCGTAAGGAGGGAATGTGTTTTCCCTCTCTACCTGTCAACACTAGGCCAGAGTGAGAAGTCCTATAACCTTACTTTTGTGAGCATTAAAAGTAATCAAACGGTCTTACTTAATGAAGAATTAGCACTAACATAGGAAAAGTGGGTACATATAACATATTTAGAATATAGTGGGATGAATTATGCATGGACCCATGTCTATACAATGCTAAAGAACTAGTGAAACAGTCCAAGGTCAATGGTGTGGTGTTGACAGTGGTTCTGTCATTACGGTCAAGAGGGGAGTTAGAAATATTGCTGCTGGGCCCCATCAATCAAGTCTATATCTCTGAAGATTGTTGGTTTTTTGTTTTTTTTTTAACTCTTCACCTAAGGACCTTTTTTTTCCATTGCTATTAGAGAGAGAAGGAAGGGGCGGGGAGAGAGAAACATCAATGGGTGGCCTTCTCCTACATGCCCTGACCGGGAATCAGACTCCACGGCCTTTCTGTCTATGGGACAACACTCCAGGCAACTGAGCCACACCAGGCAGGGCTGGAGATTGGTTTTTAAGATTCCCAGGTGATTCTCCAGTGCTATTACAGTTGAGATGCCCGGGCCTTCATGATACCCACATGGCTGTCACATTTGGGCAGTGATGCGATTAATGGAAAGATGCCAACAGATATAGCTAGAAGATACATTTTTTAATGGTAATTGATTTGAAAACTTCCAGAGATTATTATATAAAGCAGGAGCTAACACAGCAGGTTCCCAGAGCTATGACTTTCCAGGCCCCTGAAGTTCCCCGTAGTGATGTACAGCTGTGGTTGGTAATGCCTGTGTGGCATGGGGGTCTCCCAGAGGCAGGTAGCACCTCTGGCCACTCTAACCTGAGTTCTCTCTACTCCTGCCTCCCCATTCTTATGCACCTCCCCCCTTCTGTGTCCTGGGGGCCTGCATACTGTGTTTGCTGCTCTCAGGTAAAGTAGCTGGTGCAATCTCTCCTTTTGCATATTCTTGAGTATGTGTTGTTAAGACTGGAGCCTCTGGGGGTGTCCCTTAGCCAACCCAGCCAGGATCCCCCAGCGCCTAAGGGCCATTCCTGCAATGCCTGTTAACAGTTTATCTAACTTCTGTGTTCAGATTAGAATGATTTTTGTAGATAGAGTTTCCTATAGCACAAATTTTTAGGTAAATTATTTATCATAATAGTTGATTAGCTTGATGTTTTTCTGTTTTTCAAATGTGAGAGTCACTAAGGAAACTCATACTGTCTAAAGTATTTTTGTTTAAGTCCAGATCATGCTTAGCTTAGTGTTCTTTCATTGGAAAGAAACCTGGAGTGCCCTTCAGACAGCGGCTGGTCCGGTGGTTATTTGGCAATTATTTCATTTTTCTGGAAGGAGAGTGACTATAAAAGATTACATCACACATCTATTTTGTGGTGTTCTGCCTTTCTTGAAAATGACATATTGAAATCTTTTGAAAGTTCTTATTTGTCCTCACTTTTCTTTCAATCCTGAAATTTCTTTTTTATCTTATACTTAGGGATCAGAATAAAGGTGAAATCATCACACAAGCTTTATAAAAGGAAATGGCATAGCCAAGATTTTAGTGATCATTATGATGTTACTTGAAGTTTTATTTTCATAATATTTCTTCTACTTTATTCTCCCCACACAAATAATATCATTTCTTCTGAGCCTGAAGAAGTGTGGCATTAGAGTGTACAGATTCTGTTAATGTTTATGAAATGTAAAGGAGAGATAAAATGATGGATAGATGGTGTTTTCATTTGGGTACTTTATTGATTACAGATTTGAGGGGTTTTTTTCTTTCCTCATTAAAACATCTTTAATTTTACTTTTTAAATTATCATATAATAACTTTTACCTTTTTGTATATACTTTCTTCATATGTATATAGATTCACGTAACCACCACCACAATCAGGATATAAAATAATTCATCACCACAAAAAATACTCCCTGATGCTGTCCCTTTGTGGTCACATCCATCTCCCACCTGGAGCCCCTGGCAACCATTGATCTCTTCTCTATCCCTGTAGTTTTATGTTTTTGTGTTTTCTAGAATGTCATACAAATAGAGTCATATAACCTTATATGCCTGGCTTCTTTCACTCTGCATAATGCCTTTGAGATTCATCCAACTTGTTGCATGTACCAGTTTTATTTGTTCCTGTTTATTGCTGAGTAGCATTTCATTATCTGGATAGATGAAGTGTGTTTATTCGTTCTCCCACTGAAGGATATTTAGATTGTTTTCTGGCTTTTGATGATGATGAATAGAGCTGCTATAAACATTCATACCTTTTTCTATGAACAGAAGTTTTAACTTCTCTATGGTAAATGCTTAGGAGTATAAGACTGCTGGGTTACATGGTAGGAACTTGATAAGGAAGTGCCAACTGCCAGCCCTGGCCAATGTGGCTCAGTAGGTTGGAGCATGGTTCTGTACACCAAAATATTGGGGGTTTGATTCCTGGCCAGGGCAGCACATATGTAGGTTGTGGGTTCAATTCTTGGTCAGGGCACATATGGAAGGTAGCAGATCCTCTCTTTCTCTAAAATCAGTAAACATATTTGAGCCCCCACTGGTGTAGCTCAGTGGACTGAGCTTCGGCCTGCAAACCAAAGGGTCGCGGGTTCGATTCCCCAGTCAGGGCACATGCCTGGGTTGTAGGACAGGTCCCCAGTAGGGGGCATGTGAGAGACAACCACACATTGATGTTTCTCTCCTTCTTTTTCTCATTCCCTTCCCCTCTGTCTAAAAATAAAAATATATATATTAAAAGAAGAAAAATTTTTAAAAAATCAATAAACATACTTGGAAAAACAAATAATTTTTTAAAAAGGAAGTTCCAAACTTCCAGAGTGGCTATGCAGCTGTGCATTCCCACCAGCAATGTAGGAGACTGCCAGTTGCTCAGCAGTTGCTTCAGCACTTGGTATGGTCAGTACTTTTTACTTAGCCATTCTAATAGTTGTCCAGTGGCCCAGTGGGGATTTTGCAGGAGCGAAAGAGCGGGCCTTCATGCTCTCTGAGTTCATTGTTCACCCTGCAGAGTCAGAGGTGGCTGGGACCTCCAACAACGTCCCCATACTATCCCATTCAGGCAGCTGGGGTGCCTGTCCTGCTCTCCTCCTGGCCAAGACTTCTTATCTGAAAAAGAATGGGAAAGGAGAGATAAGGACAGAAAGAGAGGCAGCTTCAAAGGAAGCAAGCAGTTTGCATCATCACTCTTGTTCCTTGGGCTCTTGCCTTCTTCCTCCCACATCTCCCTTCCTCCTTCTGCCGGGGCGAGAAAATAATGGGGGGTGGCAATTTGCTCCTTTTTATTCAAATTGATGTCGATCCTGAGGAAGACAAAACTCATTTTACTTCATTAAACAGTGACAGAAGAGAAAAATACTAGCAAAAAGAAGGTGAAATAATCTCAGGATCTCTGTGTTTTTGCCCAGATCACTCTGCCACCAGCTGTGAATCTGATTAGTGTCCTTGAGGCACCGGGCGAGCCACTCTCCTGGCAGGGATCCTCATTTGAAACAGCGGCAGCTAAAAACTCCCCTCAAACACACAAAAAACGTGTGTATAATTATGAGGAGGGGTGTACCTTATCCTTTGCAAAAACATAGGAAGAAAATATTGGCAAAATTTAGGATTTGGGAAATTGATCATTAAAACACATTTATGAGAAAGCTGGGGAGTATATACAAGCTATAGAAAGGTTTTTGTTGGTGTTTTCATACTTTTTTTTTTTTAAAAATCACATTTGGGTGAAACTACACAGAGCTAGAGTCATCCAAACATAATTAAATGTGTCTAGTGGAGCTCCACATCTTCATATGTTTTACAGACACATAATCATAAAAGATAAATTACTTGCTTGATAGCTATGTTTTTGTATTGCCATTATCACCTTGAGTAAGAGATAAATAACAATACATATTATCATAAATGAAATACTTTCCCTACTAATCTTTTACAACAGATTCAGAAAAGCCTATCATAAATCTGGGGGCGGCGCAGAGAGGCGGACTCAGAGGGCACGCTAGGGAAAGAAGTCTGATGCGGACTGCCAAATATTTTAATGGCTTCCTATAATCATTCGCATTTATAAGAGTACACTGTGTAATGAGTTGACACCATAAAATTAGCTTTGAATTTTCCCAAATGGCAAGGGGGAATTATGATCACTTTTTTAAAATGTCTTTCGCCATAATAAACCCCTAGCATCATGTACCTACTCATTTAATTATTTATGGGAACACAGTGTGCCTACCTCTCTCTAAGTGCGATCCAGCACAAGTATTCAAATATCCATCTCTCAAATTAAATGCCCTTTCTTGTCCACAGAGTAATAAATTTTTTACTGAACTAAGAAGTCATAAATATTTGGGTGCCTGGAAGTACATCTTGTCATAATTCACACTATGTTTTATTTTGTTGAAAAATTAAAGTCATCATATTTATTAATGAATTCCACTTTGCAAGTTTCAAGATTTTATTTAGATACTGTTTTTTTCCAACTTGCTACAAAGCCTACAGAAATAGGAACCTACTGCTTTAATTCTAGTGGAGAGATAATGTTTAGCTTTTAGAGGCTTAGTGTCAGTAACAGACGCCTGATGTTTGTTCACCACTAAAACCTTGGGGACTTTGGCCAATGTACTCAATATGGAAATGTTCATTACAAAATAACATGGGTCCAGTAGTTCAAACTTAGGGATGTGAGAAAGCAGTAGGGATTGAACAAATACCTATTGAATAAATGAACGGACCTACCATTTTATTTCTACTTTTTCACTCAAGATTGCTGTCTGTGTACTTTTCCCAGACGTATATAGCTTATACATTTCAAATTTCAAATTATTTTATTTATTATAATAATATATCATTTTTAGCATATTCACTTATGGTTGGGAAAAGGCCATTTCCCTGTCATCAAAGGCACATTAAGAAACATTTTGGTACACACAACTTTGTTCCTTTTGAGTTACGTCTTGAGGGTATTGATTCTAAAGCTGGAATTAATGGGCTCCAGGCTGTGATCAGTGTTCTGACTCTCATTGGCTGCTGCATGGTTGTTCTCCAAGTTCACTGCACGAATTTACAGGACTCCTTGAAACTCCTGCCAACGCATTTATTTTGTGTTTAATTTGTGTTTCCAAGTTCAGTAAGTGTGAGATGGCAGTTTATATCTATTTAAATGTTTGTTGCCTTCACTGTCTGTGAGGCTGAGTATTGTTTCAAAGTGTGTTATTTTAATGTTCCTTTGTGTGAACTGCATTTTAAGTCTTGTTAAGCTGAGGTTAGGTATTGTCTTAAAGGATTGAAGCAGGTATTCCTAATAGGCTTGTATTCATCATATGGGAGAAATGATTGTGATAATTGTCGCTACTTTTATTTTCATTCTAGTTCTCATTTTCATTGTCATACAGAATTATCTTATTTCATTAAAGCCATTAATAGATTAAGAGTCAAACAAACTCTAGCTTCTCTCAAGAATTAAAATTCTACCTCTCCCCCTCTCTTCCTCTCTCTCTTTTCCTCTTTCTGTGGTCTTTTTAAGCTTTTGTTGGTTACTATCGCATCATATGGAAATTTCTGTGGGTGTCATAGGAGGGAATAGGGGCAAGAAAGGAAAGAAAGAACATCGTGAATGCTCTTGGTCTGTGCTGCCAGTGCACTTTCCCAGGATGCTCTTTTTCAAATTATAAAGTCCATAGTCATCTGATTAATTTCTACCCTTCCCTGCTTCTTCCTGATTATTCCTATTTCCTCCAGGTTGTATATTATTCTCCTTACTCATCAATTTAAGACAGGGATAATGATTTATGTAAGTTAATTTTTATTTCCAAGATATACATTAAAACCTATTTTAATAAATTATTTAAATGTTATAAACCAAAATATGTAATCTGTTCATATTTACTCAGGTTATATTAATGAGTTAAGGCCTTGTCGCTGTTTCTTGTGTAGGTAAAGGGCTAAAGAATGGTGAGGATTCTGCACAGATTAAAAAATGACGACCGTAATACCTGGGACACCAAGGTTCCAAATACTAGCCCTGTTTTTACTTCTGCCTGTAAATGTGTCATGTTGTCAGGATTCACAGAGCACGCTGGATAACCAAGCAGCCAAATAATTATCTTCGGAAATAACTTAAATTACCATTCATGATCCTATTTCTCTTAAATAGTACCACACGTAGAAAAACAGAATGCAGTACAATTCAAAAATATTTAGGCTCCTTATTCATCGCATAGGATCCTCCAATCTTTCAGCTTCTCTGTCTAGTATGGCTAGAGCAAATAAATGACTTTTTAAAAATGACATATGCCAAAATAATAGAATTTCACCCTAACCAAATTATTGAAGTAAGGAACAAATTTTAGTATCTATTAGTTTGATTTGTGGGCCTATCAGTCAGGACCATTATAGGCAGCAGGAGGCATTCAGCTGTGAGTTCTGGAGGTTGTAACGCAGGGAATTTTGCAGAAGCCAACAATGGGTGTTGAGGACCAGAAAGGGGAAAGCCTTTACCACCCTTCGGCTGAAATGGTGAGGGGAGCAAACGGTATCAACAGAACCCACTGCAAGTCGACATAGGGGGAGAGACCACATAACAAGAACTATTCCTAGGAGGCAGATGTGTCCACTGGCAGACACATGGCCTCTAAGCAGGAAGGGAGCTTGGGGAAAATACCCTAGCTTCTCTCTCTGCGTTTTCATTCCTGATGACCACAGCCAACCCAAGTCAGAGGGTCAGGCAGCCTGAGCGATGTGGTTCATAGGGGTAGGCCCTCCTCCCAACTCCCGGTCCTGAGCGGGGTCAGGTGGAAAATGGATCTGGGTACCTAATGGAGAATAAATTGGCAAGGCAGAATTTTGGCATTCCCTTTGAGGAAATCTGTGTTTGTAAACACATTCGGTAGAGCAATATACCATAGAATTATTTACCTTAATTTTATGTAATTTTTTAGAATCACTTATTTTTTAAACAGATCTGTACTTGCATTACTTGTTTCCAAGACACTTATTTAAGATCTTTCTATATTACCTGAGTAGCAGGAACACTTTGAGAGAGGGCCTCATATTGGTAACAGTTTCAGCAGAACTATCATGCAGCATCTACTTCTTGTAACTTACAACTGCAGACTGCAAAAAGCAAACACTGAAACGTATCCACTTTACCTAGCATGTTTATTTTTCCCTTCCTTTTAAATTTCAGTTTGTGAGTCTTTTTTTCTTAAAAAGTACTTCATCGTTCCTGACGGGATAAAAGGGTCAATGTATTAATTTTTGGGAAACTGCACCCTCCTCTAGACGAGGTGCCCGTTGACTAGCACACAGCCCTGCAGTCCAATTCCCTTAGTTATCATCTCATGATGGACTTAGTATTGTATCCATTTTAAAATTGAAGTCAGCCTTCTCTTTGAAGCTGTATGCCTTTGGTTTTAATTTGCTACAGATTTCACTTTGAAGCAAATGAAATTCTTTGATGCTTTGGGATGTCTCACCCTTGGTGGCTGCAAGTTAGTTTCACATCCTTATTGATTAGAATGGTGAAATTCCTTTGTGATAGAAAGAAGCATAAAACATTACTCATAGAAGGTAACTAACATTTATTGAACATCTATTATGTACCATAATAATTTTATATTTCTTTTTGTTCTTTATAATTCATTTTATTTCACAAAGAAGGGATAATTTTTGTTAACAGGCCACAGTCTTGATGATAGCTATGTGCTATAGGTGCTACTAATTTCACTTTACAGACCAGGAAAAGAAGATCCAGAGACCTTCAGTAACTTTGTAAAACTATTAAATGAAGTAAATACTTAAGTTAAAGTCTCCCCAGTAAATATTAGATGATCTGTCAACACCATAGCAACAACAAAATACACCTCGCACCATATACGAATGCTTTCAGATTATCCCCGTCAAATGGGATGACGTTCTCTTGCAGCAGATCCATTCAGGGAATTTTGAATCTGCCAGAAAGGCAAGCCCGAGATGATACTCAGAGACTGAATGCAGGAAATAAAGGACCCAGCTATTTGCCAGTCTTTGCTGTACCCCTCTATCCAGTGACATTACGAATAGAGAGCCTAAAGGAATGGCCCAGGTCAGAAACACGTTCGAGAAGCATTTAAGAATTCCTTTCTAAACCATGTCTCTTAAAAGAGTTAATCCAAAATTTTCAAAGGCATTTATCATCTAAAAAAAAAAAAAAAAAAGCTCAGCTCTTCAATTCTCAGATGCTGTATGATTACCCCATCAATTTAATAACAGCTTTTCAGGGAGGAAACCCTATCACATTAAATATATGAATCAGTTTCACATCCTGATTTCAGAAATGGTGAAATGTTAGGAGGAAAGTACATGTTAGAAATGAGGAAATGAGGAAATGAGGAGTTGCTCGTGACATAATTTTCTTGAAGAAAACTTTTCTCCTTTAGTCAACTATATCCAGATAGTATTCTGAAAAAGAAAAGAAAGGGAAGTGCCTGTTGATTTTTGATTGTGCTTCTGTCGATTACCTGTTCAGATGCCGATCGGGGTGAGTGGGTCATGACAGGGGCTGCGGGTTCTCCCTGGGTGGTTTAGAAGACCTGGATTAAAAGCACGCGTCTGCCACGGTGTCCCTGGCATCATCAGTGCAGCTGGCAGACGCAGGCCTGTGCTGTGAGGCTGGTGGAAGCGTAGAAGAGCTAACGGGTGTGTGGGTGCCTTGCCTGGCACGTGGTCGGGGCTGTGGCCATGTGTTTTCTCCAGTGGACATAGGACCTTTCGGTCTCAGCCTCTCTGCCTGGGAGTTAAATAGTATACTAAAAATAAAAATAGTATATTCCTGACTTATCTCTCTGCCTCATCTCAGGAATTCCAGGACCCTTTCCAGGTTTTTCCTTCTACCAGCTGTTCTCTGCAGTAGGTAGGGAGTATCCCTGGGATGGTGTTCTCAGTTTCCCAAAGGGATCTGCCACCTTCCTTCCTGCTGCTCTGTTCCTATTCTGGCGGGCGGGGGGGGGGGGGGGGGGGGGGGGGGGGGGTGGGGGGGCGGGATTGCAGAGACTTCCCAGGGACCCTTCCCTGACCCTGCTGAACCCCCAGCATCAGTGCTGCCAATCTCATGTCCCTCAGGGATCCCCAGAAAGTGCTTTTAGTTTACACTTAGACTTTCATGACAGTTACTCTTATTCTATGGGACATTTACGTTTCTATGACGTTAAAACATTTAAAGTGAAAACTACCACTTAGGTTGTACTTCCAGCTCAGTCACAAACTATTTGTGTAGAATCAATAAGCCACTTAGCTATCTGGGACTCAGCTTCTTCCATCCTAAAATGAGGGCTGGAAGCATGAATTCTTTGGTCCTTTCTAGCACTAATAGTCTGTTTTGAAACCATTTTGGCTGTTGCAAAAAACACCAAGTTGCATTCGTTGAATTTAGGAAACGGTAGCTTTAGAATATACTTAAACATACACTGTTTAGCACTTTAAAAGTAAGCATCTGTTTAATGTTGGGAGAAATTAAATTGTAGGCTCCAGATGTGAATCCGTTCTCTGTGGAAATATAAATTTAAATCACAGATCTCTAACCAGCCTTGAGGCAGCTGCCAGATTTCTGTCCTCCCCCACCTTGTTTTCCTTTACCTGTTTTCAACTTTTAGTGAAATGAAGATTTTGTGAAGTTGTTCCAGCCACGCTGGTTTCTCCGTCTCTTCTGCGTTTAGCACTTTTTGTGGCACGGTTTTACATTACCGCCTCCACTGCATTTCCTCTGATGTGTGAGCAACACTTAGTGACTGTGGAGCGCCACTCTTTCAGGGATTTCATCTGAGAGGCAACCCTTTGGACTCGAAATTGCCGGAGGGTAAAATTTCCCAGTTTGATGTAAAACTTATT
This sequence comes from Mormoops blainvillei, assembly GCA_004026545.1. NCBI lineage: Eukaryota > Metazoa > Chordata > Mammalia > Chiroptera > Mormoopidae > Mormoops > Mormoops blainvillei. The sequence continues at coordinate 58,138 of PVJD01006081.1, read as the reverse complement.
CCAAGTCTTGATTCTTTTTCTTTTTCTTTTCTGTCTTTCATATGAAAGTCATAGGTGAAATCACAACATCTTAGTCTTTTAAAAAGTTACATTTTTGTGTTTTGAGTGACATTTGATGAATGTCACAGAGCTAAACCATGGAGTGTGTGTGTGTGTGTGTGTGTGTGTGTGTGTGTGTGGAAATGGGAGTGCCATTCATTTTCTTCTGCTAGCAGTAAATATATGGTTCTTACATATTTTAGAGGTTCAGAGTTTATAAAGGTTTTTTTTTTTTTGCATCTCTATATCCCACTTCCAATTCTTATGCAACATCACTTATTTACATCAACAGAAAATACTGAACATTGTAAACTACTCTGTCATTATTCTCTGGAGTTGGTAGCCTCTTTAAAATTAAATCAGAGGGAAGGTTCTCGTAACTGAACTCATGGGAGAACTTTATATTCAGACACTGCAAGGGTAAACTCCCCCCTGCCCTCCAAAAAACTAGAAAGCTCCCAAAATAAGATATCAAAAGCTAAATATAGGAAAACTAGATTTTATATAAGGAATGATGAGTTGAGTCTTATTTTTATAATAATAATAGCTGCCATTCATTATGCACTGGTTACATTCTAGACCCCATCTGCTATATAACAGTATAAATAGAATAAAATTTTTGTTCATGTGGTTGTGTCACACCAAAAAGACTTGATGGATTTTTCCAAATTTAGAGAGACCTGCTTACAAATACTGACTAATTAGCTTCCACTCAGTTCACTCTGTGAGACCCATCACATGTGGGCTTCACCTTCCAGAAGAGCGGAAAGTAAGGTACAGCCAGAGGCTCAAGTGCCAGCTAATGTGGAGGGACAGGCCGCGCCGACAGGCATGTGCTGCAAACGCACACAGTGGTCGTAACAAGCAGTCCCCGGATGAAAATCATGGGGCCGGATGCTCCAAGTGAATTTCATTTATTTTAAGTTGAGTTGTTTCTCACATGGCCAACTTGATGTCACATGCACAGAAGGGAGAGGGAGCAGGAAGTTTTTGATAATAGGTAATGAGTTGAGCAATATTTGAAAAGCTAGGCAATATTTTGTGTATTTGTGTTTGCACAATTATGTGCATGAGGGTGTATCTATATATATGTGGGTATGGGTGTACATCTATATATACATATGTCTATAAATTTGTATATGGGGTGCCTATAAATGTGCATATGAGTTTGTGTATGTGTCTATCTATACATATGTGTCCATACTTTTATATACAAGTATATCTCACACATATGTGTATTTATACCTATAAGTATATGTTTGTGTATACTTATGCATATGTATCTATTCATGCATCTGTGTTTCTATACATATATGTGTATTTACATTTGTGTATATGTGTGTATCTTACCCATTAAGGACCTGGGCAATGGAAGAAGAAAGCTGGATTCAAGACTCTTCCATCATAGTTGTGTGACCTTGAGGAAATTTCTTAACCTCTTTCTCTTTCAATCACTTAACTGTTAAATTGTAAATAATAATAATTCATGCCTCATAGGTTGTAGTGAGGGGCACATAAAAAAGGTTGGAAATGTTCTGCCTTCTAATGACAATCATTGCCCTTGTCAATCATCATCACTGACCCTTGCCTCCCCAGGACACTGAGGCTGTGAGAGCGAGACATTCCCCCCAGGGATGCAGTAGATCCAGAACCCTGGCCTAGGTCAGCCTGTGTGTTGCCCAGAGGTATCTGATGGTGATATCTTTTGTGCCTTTCTACACTATCTGGAAAAACTAAGTTGACCAGTTCTGGTTATGATCTATACACAAGGTCACGCCATCTCACGGGCGAATGGGAATAACTTGCACTGTTTTTGTTCCACTCTATGAGGGCAGAAAAGTGGCCTGCCCTGGTGGCAGCATGAGCTTTGGAGACTGCAGGGTCTGATCTGGGACCAGTTTTTGTTTATTTGTTGTTTTTTTTCCTTTTTCTTTGCATGTTTTTATGACCTTGCACGTACAAAACTAGACTATTAATAATCTTTAGTTAGTGATACACTCTCATCAATGTTATCTTTTTATTTACTTGTTTGGTTATTAGTTAAACATTTTAAATAATGCGGTAAGCACCTATGAAACCACCTCTCAAATAAAAGCTAGGATTTTGACAGTAAACATAATGTAACCATTGGGCTATTGCCTCGTTTCACCCAGTCCCCACCAACAATGACATCCTCAGTCTTCTGTTGCTCCTTTCCATTCCTTTCCATGTAATCTTATTGCATTTATAAGTATTCTGAAAAGGAAACTTTTCATTATAATTGCTTTTACTTTTCTAAAAAGGACATATGTTGCATATAACCCTTTGAGACTAACTTTTTTGGGGAAGGTTCATCTGTACTGTGATATGCTGTACTGTACTTGTTTGGTTCCATTGTTTTATGTTATAATATGTAAACCATACTGTAGTTTATTTATATACTCCCTTGTTGATGCCCATTTGCATGTTTTTAGGATTTTATTGCTAGAGGGAGAGCTCTTTAGGCATTGTCGAACATAGCCCTCATGCACGTGTACAAGAATTTCCCTTGGGCAGGGATAGAGTTTCTGGATTGTGGGGTGTCTGAATGTTCAGCTTTAGGAGATGGTACCAAATTGTTTTCCACAGTTGGTTGCCTCCGTTTTCACTCTCATTGGCGTGTGTATCCCCAGTCTTCCAACACATGGAATTGTTAGACTTTTTCACTTTTGCCCATTGAATGGGTGTAAAATGATTATCTCATTGGGGTTTTAATTTACATTTCTCTGACTATTAACGATGCTGAACATTTCCTCTCATGCTTATTGGCATTATGTTTGTTCTGCCATGAAATGTATATTCATGTCATTTGATAACTTTTCTGTTGAGTTGTTTGTGATTTTCTTATTGGTTTCTAGGAGATATTGGGCAATTTACTTGATCATTTTGAGATCATTTCTGCATCTTTAAAAATGGGGATGATAGCACAGTGTTCATAGGGTTGATTTTAGGATTAAATTAATATGATACTGAAAATACCAGCATAAAGCATAATAGACAATCAAAAAATGTTGGTTCTTACTCCCTACTAACTGAGTAGGCTGTACTCCCTCTGGGACTTCCTTTCGGTGGACTGGCTTTGCCAGAATTTACCCCATTTGCTTACTGGAAACTGTCTGCTTATTGTTGTAGCCAGTGCGGTCCTACTAATGTTGTTGTGCTTTGGGAATAAAGCAAGTTAAATGAACTCAGGCTCCCTTGGAAGAAATATGGGAAGGGAAAGGAAAGTGGAAGGGAAGAGCTTCAGTGGAATCTTTGGCAAAATGAAGGGGGAAAAATCAGTCTAATTATTCTAATGCTCTCAATAGCCCTGTCCATGGATATTTGAAGTGTGTATTGATATGGCAACTGGGAAAACTAAGGATTTAAAAAAATATCCATATACATGATTAAACTGAAAATTCAGTACAATTTTCGATACCTGTGACACTTGAGTCCTTCTGTTTGCCTGCTGCTGGAAGCTACTTCCACAGCACTTTTGAGAGTTTTGCAGAGTCATGCAGAGAAACTACCTTGGGATGAGGAAAAATATGAGAAGAACCTGAAGGACACTGTGAAACGCTGTGCAGTTATTAGTTCCTGTTTCTGGTTTGTTTTTGAGTGTTGCATTCAAGAAGGCTGTCTGGATGTGATAGTAAAGCGGCTGCGCTTCCCAGCCTGGATCTTCCCCTGTTTCACCAGGCTATTCCTTGGAGGGATGGACACGGAATGCCAGTGCTACAGTAACTGAACTGCTGCACTGCAGCATGCCGTCCTTCATCTGTCTCTATCTGTGTTCAAAGGCCCTCTTAGGATTTGGAGGTAAAATTTTTGTATTCCTAACATTAATGTATACATGTGAGAAGCGAGCCGTTTTAGTGATTATAATTCTGAATTTGATAAATGTTCAAGCAAGCCTACGTGTAAATTCAACCAGGGAAATGTGGAAATTATTCTTTCGTGCATTTTAAGATGCCTCTTAAAATGTTTGTTCATTCATGCTATGTTAATTGTTCTCTAGTTTTTCTCTGGTTTAAAAGCTCTGCTTTTCAGTTTTCAGTCGGAAAGCTGGAATTGAGAACAGATGGAGTTTAGCTTCAATGTCATCTCACCTTTCCCTTTGTCCTTCTTAGTACGTGCCAGTCTGACTGATTTGTCAGAGATTATTTGCTCTAAGGACAAATGCGTAGACTTTAGAAACAGCCTTTAGTTGAGATGGCAATTTCAATTTAAGAAGTAGTTAAAAGTTTGAATGCTGTCCAAAGACAAAAATGTCACATTCTCATGCTTAGGCTTTGCAATTCACAAACTGCAATTTGTTTTCTCTTGTGCCAAGAATTACGCAGAAGAATTGTGAAATATAATTTAAATTTATTTTGTAAGTAGTAAAAACAACTTCATTAAAACATGGATGGTACCTAGACCTCACAGGGATGGAGTCGCCTGCAAACCGAGCCTAAGAACCTACTTCAGGCTGGAGAGGCTTATGTATGGCTCCCTCAGTGGCTTTTGTAGGCCTTTGACTGATTGTTGGAAAAATGAATATCAGTGGTGATTGTTATTACAAGTGACTAATTAGCAAGGTATGTATGCAGATGCAGCTGTAAACTCAGAGGTTTTTCTGTGGGCTCTTGTTGGAAACTTTTGATTCTGATTTTTTCCTTTTTTGGTTTGTTTGTTTTTGAAGATTTTATTTATTTATTTTTAGAGGGGGAGGAGGAAGGGAGGAAAAGAGGGCGAGAAGCATTGATTGTTTGCTTTTCACATGCGCCCTGACTGGGAATCGAATTGAACTGGAGACCTTTTGGTTTTGCCAGAGGATACCAGACACCGAGCCACACCAGTCAGGGCTGACCTGTTATGTTTTTAACAAAGGAGGTTCTTAATGTTTCAGAAGGAGCTATTTCCTGTCTATGCCACCTGCCTCATCCTGAGGGACATGGGGCTCCGGCTGAACAGAAATCCAACCCCTTTCCTGCCTGCTACTGCCTGCTCATTTCTCTTTATTCTTTTCTTTTATGACAGTAAAGTTCAAAAATAATACTTCTATAAGGATATTATCAGGATATTATCATGTGGTATTTGAGTATTATTCCTATCTTTGTAACATATTATATTTTCCTTTAAATATCTAATTCTGAAGTATTTCTCGCAATTTCCTTCAGTGAATCCAGAAATGTTTGCAGAACTATGCAAAATGACTTTTGATATGGAAGTTACAGGAAAAATAGGCCCCCCTTAACAGAGCTGCTTTGCTTTACAATGAACTTTGATAAAATGTACCTGTTAGTTGCAAATCAGTAAAAAAGTATCTGTACAGAAAAACAAAATCTTGAACCTGGATATTGTTTGTACCTGTAGTTTTTATTCACATTTTATATGTAACAATATAAAGACCCAGAGAGGTTGTGCATTAGTCAGAACTGAACAGGAAATAGCACAAGAGAAGTAACGAAAAACAAAAACCAGGTCCCTTCACCCAGGCTGAGAGCTTCCCCCTATAAATTTCCATCTCTACTGCACCAGTGGTAAGCTGCCTGAAGTAGTTAGTGGGCACACACTGGAATCCAGTAGAAACACCTGGGGAAGTAATTAATAGTAGGGACAGGTTATGAAGGGCTTTACAAGTTGGTCAAGGGAGGCCAGAAATGATGCAACAGGCCATGGGAGTTATGTCAGGGATCCCAAATTCAGTGGTTTGCTAGAAGGACTCACAGGATTCAGCATACAGTTGTACTCACGGCTAAGATTTATAACGGCAAAATGATGCAAAGTAAAATTGGCAAAGGGCACAGGCACAGGGGGCAAAGTCTTGGGGAAACTAGCCACAAGCTTCCTAGGGTCTTTTCTCAGTATGAAAAAGCACACAGGATGTGCTTAATTCCGCCGGCACCAAACCCTGACAACTCATGTTGTCTACCTGGGATGCTTATTGGAGACCCAGTGCCCAGGAATTTTACTGAGGGCTGGTCACACAGACATCATCTGCCTGGTGTCAAAATTCCACACTCCAAGAACTAGGTGTTCGGCATGAACCACATTGATGGTACAACATTTTGGGCACAGTGAGCAATGGAAACTCTCCTGAAATCTAAGTTTCCAAATATGAGCCAAGATGCAACCCTGAAACCAGAACGTTCTAAGGGTAGTGTCTCGGGCCTGCTACGGTGACTCTTTTCTGCCCAGGAGCTGCTGGCGGTTATTGAACAATTACAGTGACATTGAAAACAATGGTTTAAAAGATTTCAGCAGAGTGGAGTTGTTGGTGAGAGACAGGAGCTCGGAGACTTTAGAATTAATCGAGCCCAAATCTCAGATATCAGCGTGAGAATGAAAAAGGAAGTGACAGACGCAATAGTGAACAGGAAGAATAAACAAGTTAGAGGTAAGGAATGAAGGAATAGGAATGTTTTCAAGTCTGGGAGAAAAAATACATGGCAGTTTGGGTTTTGCTTTTGTTTTGGCAGAAGAGGGTTATTTACCAAGAGCAGCTGGGTGGGAAGGGCAAGTGTTCTAAAGTTTGGATGTTACTGACTTTGAGATGGCAAAGGAGTCATAGTAGGACTTTTTTAGCCATAAGTGAAATACATTCAGCATATCGGTATATTACATTTTTAAATAACTGGTTCTAATATGAAGTTCATGTCCATGGTACATTCTTGTGTCATGCTTAAAGAATTAGAGTAAATCACATAATTAAAGCATAAGTATTGAGAGGAAATTTTGACTTTGTATTAGCTGTGAAGGACACCCTGTTAACAGACATAATTTTAACATGAAAATATTATAAATGTCATTAACAAGTATCTATTTTAGGCAATTTTTTCAAAGGACCTGAATTAGCTTTTGTATCCTACTTACCACTTACTGAAATTAGGTAATTCTTTACCTGAGTTACCTAACCTAGTCTTGATTTTTAAAAAGGACAAGTAGCTATTTTTTGTTGTTATATGAATAAGAATTATAATAATAATTCCCTGGAATTTGTTTCCTACTGGGAGGAGGGGCCAGATGGGTACAGGGTTAGAGAAGGAACAGAGGAAATGGGGAGGGTGGTGTGAAACATTGAGACGCCTAGGAGCCTGCACCGAGCCAATGACCAGTGTGTATGTATATACAGGCTTCTAAACAACCTAACGTAAACTTTTTTCTCACTGATTTTGTGTACAATATGGGCAAATGTCAGCTACTTAGGAAGATCCACAGTGTATCTCTAGCCTCAGCAGCTTCTGAGAACCCATAGTTTTATATCCTCCCTATAGCTGTTAATTAAATATTTAAAACCTATTTATTGGAAATATATAACTGCTTTTGAAACATTTTATTTAGCCAAAGTAACTTTTCTTTATTCCTCGTGTGTGTGTGTGTGTGTGTGTGTGTGTGTGTGTGTGTATGTTTAATGAAGTTTTTCTTTTACTTGTGGAGGTAGAAAATATAGTATGAGGTTTGGGATAATTTTTAGAGTTGCATATTGTGGGGGACAAATGGTGATATGATAATTGTGCTCTAATATGAATAAAACTACTTCATCAATATGTATGGTGAAGATGACATTCTCATGTTATACAAATTGGATGTGTCAGGATTTTAAATGTCACCTTTCGATTTAATGCAAGAAGTTCCTGACTGGCATTTTCTTGACTTTCCTTAGAAGTGACCCTGTAGCCACAGAAATTTACTTTCAATTCCTTGCTGACAAACAGTGAGATTTCTGTCCTTCCCTCTTCTGTGCCCTCCCGACTGCCACCAACTCCTGTCACTCTGAACTCTCACCATGCCTGGATGTCAGGACACACAGGAACAAAAGTCGGGGGACAGCATGGGGTACCCTTTATTCCACTTAAATTCGCAAAGTGAAGGACTAAGAAAAAGAGTAAGAGGATAATCTTCTGTATCTTCCATGCAACTATTTTGTTTGTTGTTAATTTTTTAAACTCATATCCTGCATTGCTGGAAAGCACATTTCTCAAATAGAATACACGGTTGAGGAAGTCAGGGTTAAAAGAATATATAGGCAGGAAAAAGTAAAGCCAGGGTGAGATGAGTGTGACAGATGCATACCTTGAGATCTGTACCGTTGATAGAGGAAAGTTGCACATCTGGCTCTTAGCTTCTTGGCAGTGAAAGTGAAGAGTAAAACACGGTCAGTGACAGATTTGAAATATCTATAAGGTAAAGACCCAAGCTTTTCTAATACTAACACCTAAAAGGAGTTTCTTTTGTGGTTGGCTCCTAAAGGGTAATGTAAGGGACAATGACTTCACCTGCACCCTGTAACAGAAATAACGAGACTCACATGGTTATTGATCATATTCTCATCAATATGCACTTATTTACATGCTGTGCAGTCCTAACTGAATAGAAGCATTTCAAAAATGGCCAGCGATTTCAAATACACAGTTCTGTGCATAAGTAAAATTCAGAAAATTTAGGGGGATAGGTGGTCCCCATATCCTTCAGGCAATTATACTCATGAATGTATTTCTCCCAACTGTGCTTTTGATAAGACCTATTCGGCATAGAGCCTTGGTTTATAATATCTGACTAAAACTGGGAGTTCAGTGTTTGTGATTTAATCCTGGAAGGACAGAGTTAATTTTCTCTAATGAAATTTAAAGACACAACTGTGAATGGATGACCATAGTGGCTTCATTCTGAGACAAAATGAGGGTGGACCTACAAGCAGAGATAAAAACTTTCCTCCCAAAATAATTCTGGATCCACTACAAACCAACATGGAATGTGATTCTAATTCAGGTTGCCTTACCTTTAAACCTTTAGTTTGGAAAACTTAAAAATTTGGACCAAGAGTCGTGGAACAACCACATTGCCTAGAAATGAAATGTCATTAAAGCATATTGTGTTATGCCCACTGGAAAAGAAGTCTTAAAATGCATCATGCTGAAATGCAATTATGAGCTACGAATCCTTAGGAGCCTAGCATTTGGTACGGAACAGGCAAAAAAAAAAACCAACCCAGAGGAGATACTTAAATTTTGATAACATTCTTTCTCATTTCAGAACAGGGAGAAGAAAACCTATAGAACATTTTGCATTTCTCTCTCTAAAGAATAATTTTTTAATAAGGAGCCTAATGTATTTGAAAATGGAATTTTATTCAACATTAACTAATGGTTCAAAGAGAGGACATTTAGAGCCAATGAGGATTTCCGATAACTCTTGGAATGCTTTCAAATGTGTTCACAACCACTTTTTACATAGTATATGACTTCAGAATGCCAGAAGTTTTTCACTTTAACCTTTAAAGTACACTAGTGTAATAGAGAAGTTCATCTCAAAGCAATGCACATAATTAAAATTCTCCATGTATACTGGACTTATATTCAGAAAGAAAAAATTCCTAAAAACTTGGCATTTGAAAAGAAAAAATACAGACTACTCAATACAATGAAACCTATTTTATTTCAAGTATTACAAAGTTAGATGGAAAATGCTGATAAGACTTGCTTTCCATAATGACTTTGGTCTGCTCCTTAACCTCTGACATCTCTTGCCACATCTCAGTTGCTAGGCAACAGCAGAGAAATAAAACCTGTGTGAGTAAAGGAAGTTTCCCTGCATAAGAATGGCTTGTATTCTAGGAGCTGGGGAGCCACTTATTTAAAATTTTAAATACATTTTTTCATGTTAAAAATATGGTAAGTGGTAGTTCAGTACACAAGCCAGCCACTGTAAGCCTATTTAACTTAAAAGTCCTCTTGAAGTACAGAAAAGCAGCACCTTTTCCATCCAGATTGAACAATTCGATGATTCTCTTCTCCAAAATGCCAGATTTTAGGGACTGAGACAGTGCTTCTGCAAAAATAAATATTACGACGCGGGCTTCTTGGTTACAGGCAGAGTTAGATAAAGCCACAGCTTATGTAGTCTTGCTTTGAATATAGTTATAACATGTAGCTATTTGAGAAAGGATGATATAAGGGGGCACACAGGCAAGATTAAGAAGTGATCACTGACGATCTGAAGGTAGGGGAGGATATGGAAATCTTAGACACCTAAAGCACACGTGCCTGCCGCCTTTTACAATGGGGCAGCCAGCCCCATCCGCACCAGGTATTCTGTACCCCACTATGCCTCCTTATGAAAATGATAGTAGCATCCCATAACCAACAAAATGATGCTCCTTTTAAAGACCCATTAGCGTGCATTTGAGAAAGCTGGAATCATACATAGTGAACGTGTAAAAGAACTTAGCACCAACTATAAGTGTTTAAGGGGTGTGTCTTCAGCTCTAAGCAAAATTCGTTTAGCTAGATTAACAAAACCTGAGAGTTCTATATAGCTGAACTACACTATCAAAGTACCACAATTTCATTATACCTATAATTTGTAGGATGAGGAAATATACTATGAATTCCACCAAGGAACACCAGATAATTTGTTTTAAAAAAAATACTTATCCATGTTCTGATACTGTTATATTTCAGTTTTTGGATATCTAGAATGTTCCAATCATATGTTTTCCCTTTTTCCTTGTGTGTTCCTTATATTAAAAAAGTCATTTTTGAATTCTAAAAAAAAAAAAAGAAAGAAAGAAAGCCATAGAAAGCTGTCAGTTCTTGGAAATCTTACAGAGAAAAGGAAGAAATATTTTCTCCTCTATGTAAGGGAAGCACACATCTCTATGTTAGTCATCAGGGTGTTATCAACTGTGTAGAACAATGCAATTATCCCTACGGAGGCCAAGAATGGGCTGCCCCTTCTCATCCCTGCCTCTTATCCCTCAGGTGGGCTGCTCTCTCATAATGGAGGCATCCATTATTTGAGGACTCAAAAAAGATTTTAATCTAATTGTGCATGAACTCTGCTGACTCTTAATTGCTGTTTTGGTCAGGGACACAGCCATGACAGTAATTCTGAATTAAAAGGTGACTGGCTGATGTTAAGTATTAGATTAACTTCATAGAGTAGGTCCCAATATTGCTAAAAATATTTAGAGGCAGCATACCACCATCTAACTAAAAACATTCTGTTCACCAAAGCAAAACCTGCTCTTGTTTTGTTTCATGATTTCTTCCTTTACATTACCTCTCCATCTGCAGGACTAATTTTGAGTATTCCTATTTCAGATAACTAAAAATTGTTCTAAAGTACTATGCAGTCCTGTTGAAAGGAAATGTCCCATCAAGTCTACAGATTATAATCAAGATACATTTTTAAAAATTGTTTTTATGAGAATGTTCCCTAGGAGATTCTGTAACAAGGGCTAAACTTGATCTTTAAATGGTTCTTCAAGTTTTAATGACCAAAGTCTTGGTTTTCCTTTCCTAATTTTTCAATTTGACTTTCTTACAGAATTCCTTAAATTTAAATGATGTTAGGGCTATGCCAGGGCTCTCTGAAGTATCTGATAAGAAGTGGTACACATACAACAACATATTGAAAAACAACTTCTTAATTTGGAAATTCTGGGATCTGAAAGTATGAACTCTTTAAAAGCAAAATATTTAACATGCTTCCTCCATTAGAGTGTCTGGGAATGTTTTGAATATATACTGCTAGGAAGAGACCCTGGGGAAAGTAACTGCACCTTCCTTAGACTCTCCCCCTGTTGACAAATAATCAGTAACACCCACAGATGTTTTGCATTTAATCAGGGCTTGACTATACCCTGGGGGCCCACTAGCAAATGTGGCTATACCTCTGGGAAATGGAGATCCATATTTCACACTTAATGTTTCAAAAACATTCTTTGATGTGTCAACAAAACCTTTGCTTTCTCCCCCACTTGACTTTTTGAAAAATACCATCCAGAGGAATTGGTAGTAGCCACATAGTGGAGAAAGAAGGGAAGGCCCTGGGTACTGAGGGGACGGTCCTCCATTGAGGGCCTGTGGTCTCCACACTTATTTGCTTGTGTGCCACCTAAAAAAAACCAAAACAACTTTTAAAAACTACAAACCCCATGCACATTTTTAAGTTCACATCTAAAATCTTTATCTTAAATTAAAATGGTTATACAGCATATAATTTCAGATATCATGCATATGTTATACTTTCTATAACCAAAAAGTATACCACTCTTTTATATGTATTAAATATTATAGCAATTTGCTATCTGTCATCATCTATTTCACAAATACAGGAACAAACTTTTCTCTTACAGATATTTTACATCATTTATTTTTCTCAAACTTGTATTTCCATTCCACTTCTCCACAGAATATTACCCTAATGTAATAGTTTTATGCTTGAAAGTATTTTATTGATTACCTATCATAATTCTGTGCAACAAAATGGGTATAGAAATTGAAATTTGAACTTCATTTTTCATTTTATGTAACCATAACATTCTAAGTTTTAAAAATATTTTCTGCATTAACTGGTCATTATAATTATTAGTAGTAGACACTTTGATCTAAACAACACAAGTATGCTACAAACTATGATAAATATTAAATATAAAAAGAAAATGTTATTAGAAATTAATCTTTTAATAAGCTAGGCAAAGCATCTTTTACATTTGCCCATGTATCTTTAGGTAAGTATTATGTATTCCTAAAATGGCACACAGGTAAGCAACATCTTTCCTCCCTTCTCTCTCTCTCTCTCTCCCCCCTCTTCTCTCTCCCCCTTCCTCTGTCTGTCTTTCTTTTTCTCTTTCTCCATTTCCTATAGAAGCACAAACAAAATTGTTGCAAAATGAAAGTTGATGTACATGGAAGGATTAATATATTACAGCAAATATCCCCCAAGTTTTTAAATTAATTTACTAGCTGCTTCATTTGTTCTTCAATTTGGTTGAAAGGAAAATATCAGAATTTACCTGAGTTGCAAAGAGTTTGTTAATTAATCGCTTAAGTATTTCCAATCATTGAAGAAATTACTTTGTCGGTCTTTTAGATAGTCCTAGGACAATGCACTATATAGATTAAGCATGGGGGCCGGTTTGCCTTTGTATTGTCTAGTGGGAGGGAGGGGTTTTGAAATAGGAAGTGAGAAACGAGAGCATCAGAAGGCTGTCGCTTTCTCAGGCAGATCAGTTTTAAGGTACTGAAACTGAGATTCTTAAAACTAGACAACCTAACTAGAGAAGTGCCACCAAACTCCTTCGAAAAAAATTTATACATGGACAATAGTGTGGTGATGGGGGTGGGGGAGATGTAAGGGGACTAAACAGTAATGGAAAATAAAATGAATTTCCAGAAACAAAACAAAACAAAATAAAAGATAAGAAAAATATCTGTGTACTCCCAGAGGTACCCATACTCCAGTTTGCAGACCCTTATGATAGATAATACATATTTTGCTATATGGTTGTTTATTTAAGGGAACATTTCTGGTTATGAATTTAGTTCCCCTTCAGATGTTAGCATTATTTGAAAAACAAAATAACCTTGTTAGGTAGAGTTATGAGGAACTCTAGGTAGAGCTCTCCCCCGCGACAAGTAGCCTGTCTACTGCTGACCCTTGAACAGTACAGGGATAAGAGAGTGCTGACCATGACCCCCACAGTCTAAAGTCTTCATATAACTTTCCACTCCCTCAAAACTTAACTGCTAATAGGCTACTATTACCTCAAAGCCTTACCAATAACATAGTTGATTAACACATTTTTTAAGTTATATGTTATATATACTGTATTCTTACAATAAAGTAAGCTAGAGAAAAGAAATTGTTACTAGGAAGAATCATAAATTTCTTCAGTTTTTTCAAATTGTCACAAATCTGCAAAAGATTTTTCCAATATATTTATTGAAAACTCCACATATAAGTATACCTGTACAGTTCACGCCCCTGTTGCTCAAGAGTCAACCATATTTCCCCCTCCAAACCAAGACCAACTCTATTTTATCTTTGTTCTTGCTACTAGAGTAGCAAGGTAAGCAAGGTATGTCATTAGTACTAAGTCACACAATAAGTGCTCAATAAACACCTGAACAAAACTGATGTGAAGGGACAGGGAAGGTATCAGGGAGACTTCGATAGGACCTGAAGCAGTTATGCGTATGTAGGCGAGAGCTTTGTCATCTTCTATGGCTGAGGTGTGGGGATGGGGTATTCTTTGCGGCTTCATGGAGGGAGATTTGTGCTACTGGCCAGTCACAGACAGCTGTTCATTATCACTATTGGCAATACTGTCTCCATCATCACTATTGCCATGGTTAACACTGATTGGGTTCCTACAGTATACCAGGCATGTTACCCTCTTTATGACTTACTGCATGTAATCATCATGTCTAGCTCTCTGTGAATTAGGTATCCTGCATCACCCCCTATTTATTGATGAAGAAACTGAGCCTTGGCAAAATTAAGTAAATTGCCCAAGGTCACACAGCTTGGTTGAGTGAGAAGTGGAGCCAAGTTACGTGCCTAGTGTTTCTTTTTATCTAAGCTATTTATTCCCATTTTCATTGTTTAACTTTTGTTCATCCTACAAGATACAATTCAGTCTGGACATAGAGCAGCTAAGCAAATCTTTTACATTATTTATTTATTTAACTATTTATTTTGAAATAATTTTAGACTTAACAGAGAAGTTGTAAATGTAATAGAAATTTCCCATATATCTCACACCCATCTAACAGTTTACATAAAGGCAGTACAATGATCAAAACTAAGAAATAGTCATTGGTACAATACTATTAACGAAACTACAGACTTCATTCAGATTTTGCAATTTTTTCACTAATGTCCTTCTTCCGTTCCGAGATACAGTCTGAGATCCCACTCTGCACATTAGTTGACTTAGTATGATCTCTTTAGTCTCTTCTAATCTTGACACTTTTTTTTAATCCTCACCTGAGGACATGCTTACTGATCTTAGAAAGGAAGGGAGGGGAAGAGAGAGGAAGAGAAACATCAACGTGAGAGAGAAACAGTGATCCGTTGCCTCTCGCACACGCCCTGACTGGGACTGAACCAGCAGCTCTGGCTTCTGCCCTGACTGGAATAGAACCCACGACCCTTCAGTTAACAGGTGTGGTGCTCCAACCAACTGAGCCACACCTGCCAGGGCTAATCTTAACACTTTTAAAGAGTAACTCATCAAGGTATTTTGTAGAATGTTCCTTAATTTGGGTTTGTCTCATGTTTTCCCGTGATTAGATTGAGGTCATGTCTGGGAACCCTTGCTGTCTGTGTGACTTACTATTGATGATACGAACTTTCGTCATTTGGTTAAGGTGGCTCTCCTGGGTTTCTCTACTGTAGTGTTAACATGTATCATATTGTAGCTGAGAAATATTTACGGAGAGCTACTTTGAAACTGAAACTTTCACGCACTGACGTTAGCGTCATTGGTGCGGCGTGCCTGCAGCAATTACTCCTGTGGTTTTCTAATAGTGATTTTTCTATGTTTTTCATTCATGCTACAATTATTAGTTGGAATTTTCTGTAAAAAAAGAGTAGTTCTTTCTCAGTTATTCACTTATTCAGTAATTTATTTTTAGCATTATGAACTCATGGATAGTTATTCTTGGGGCTATAATCCAATACTATCCTTATTTATTTACTTGTTTTTGCTCGGTTGTCCCGGCCTTGGCCATTAGGAGCTCTTTCAGATTGGCTCCAGTGTTTTTTCTACACGCACCTTCCTTTATTTGTTTTTAAAGTACCTTACTTTATGGTACTTTAAAATGCTTATGGTACTTCTGATGCTGAACCACAGAATGTTGCAGGCTCAGCAAAAATGAAGTGAATTTTAAAAATTAAACTATTTAAAATTAAACTAATTAAACTGTTAAGCATCATAACTATGTATTCTACTTACAAATTGAAGTTTCTCATTGGACATCTCATTCAGTCCATCACTAACCTTTTAGAAGCTCGGCTCTTCTTAAGTAGAATTTGACTTGTATAGCCATAAGAAAACGACAGGAGATAACAAGTTCTTTGTTTTTCTCTTCTCCCAACATAAAGTCTTAGAAATTACTTTGTAAAGTATGGAAAGTAACATTCAAGTCACATAACAATGCCTGCCATTGCCATTTAATTTCCTTTCAATAAATGTGCAAATGTTCGCCTTCCTGATCAATGTACCTGAACAAATGCAGAGTTTCAGAATGGTGCGGCAGCCGGCACCCTGCAGTGTTCTCTAGAACTTTTAGGATCTGTGGGCTTAATTCCCCTGTTTAGAAGAACTTGTACTTTACTGGAGGCTTTGTCTTTGGTCTGTAACCAACTGTCTCTTCCTACACAAGTCAATTCAATTTGAAAAAGTTAAAATTAAAAAGTTACTCTTATCAGGTAGATTGCACGGCCAAAATTGTTTAGACTTTTTACATATTTCTTTGAAGAAGTGTTTTCTTAAAAATTAATTTTAAGGTAGGAATGAGAGTCTTCACTCTGAAAGTTACTGGCTCTAGATGGGCGTGGATCGTGGGCGTTGCCGTCGCTCATCAGACCGTAGCTATGCCATTCGTCAAGGAAGCCCGTCTAATTTCAGATTTAGCTTCACTCAGTTCTTGTGCTATTTCCATTTTTATCCAAACACTTTAGATTACTTTCAGCTTCTCTGTAACTCAGGGTTGTGAAAAAACCTAACCTAGCACACAGGCTTGTAGGGAGAGGGAGCCAGCTGGGGGGAGCCACTGGAAGTGCGCATGTTTTTGCATCTGGATGTTATCATAGTGTCTGAATCAAGGGCCAAAATGAAATGAAAAGACAGGTCGCCAGGCAATGTAAAGGCAGGCTAAGTAACATACTCATACTTTAGAGTGCAGAAAAGTAAATGTTAAAATATTATAAATAAGGTCATAATGGGTGCAGTATAGTGAATTTCCTCAGGTCTTACTAGAAAAATTATCAATATGTGGTAGATGAAAAATATTTTATTTAGCTCACATACAAAGAATCTGAGATAGTAATGAAACTGTCAATAATTTTGTTTAGTCTTCATAGATTTTTCTAGAGAGGTAACCAAGTAAATGTTACATAATTGATATGAACTGCAAGAGGTCCAAGTTAAACCAAATAATTGTCAGTTTATAAACATTTACATCCATAAGTCCATTTGCAGATTGATTATTTGGAACTCACAAGACATTTTCCTATAAAAAGACCGCCTTAGTTTTTGGCTCCCCAGTTAATTGGACAAAAACCTATTTCATCCGAGATACATTTGAAGTATGGATAAGCTGTAGTATTTCACTTAACCAAAATTGCTGTGTTTTGCATTGCTGTTATGAAGCTTTGCCTCTGGGGTCCTATCTCTGGTGGCCGTTGAGTTTGCAGATAGCCCCAATATAATATTCCCTGGCAGTGTAAGATTGGGGGAAGAAGCAGGGATCTGATGGCAGAGGCAGGGACTTCTACAGGTGAGTAGACACTCTACGGGGCCCAGAACTTGCGCTCTCTCTCTCTCTCTCTCTTTCTCTGTATAAAGTGGGTGTTAACAATCACAAAACAAGGCAAAATTCCCCAAATAATTTGGAAATATGGCTGTTAACAAGTTCAGACTTAATGATAGAACATTCCACCGTAGAAAACATTGTCATCTATTTTATTGACCTGCAACTTTGGAGTAACTGTGCCTGTCTTAGCTTCATAAAAATAAAACTGTGGCCAAATATGTTGAAGATCACAAGATTTCTACAGGAAAAAAATGTTTATTCATGTTCATGAGGAGTGCAAAAAATTATTCTTTTTTTGAACAATTATACCAAGATGATGCTGGAAACATTTCACTTTAGCAACTATCATTTCATAAGTTGCAGACGCTGTGTAATGTTGGCAAAGAAAATATTCCTAAAGTTGAAAAGACTCGTTCTTGATGTAGTCTAATGGAATTAAAGTACCGCTGTTAAAGACTCAGTATGCTTGTAAATGTGAATGTTTGTCCTGTTGTGCCCTCTCCCAGAGAAGGACTCCTAGGGAAAAGTAATGTATTCTTACATAAACATTAAGAATAATTGCTAACATTTACAATGTGCTTACTATGTGCTAGGCACAACTGGAATGGCTTCACATATTGGGTTCTCAAGGAACGTGAAGAGGGTGCTTGGGTCATCCCTGCTTTGTAACTAAGATCCTGAGGCCTTGAAGGATAACTCACTACACAGACAGCAGATTCCAGAGTCAGGTTTAAACTCGGCTTGTAATTCCTAGGCTGTATAGCTTATATATAATTAAATATAATACACAACTATTCTTTATACCATCAGCTTAAACTTTCCACATAAGCATAATGGTACCTGGATATGAATGCCAGTATCTATTACCCATTTCCAGGTTTTTATTAGGCTCATTTCCAATTCCCATTTGGAAGGGCTGCATCATGGTTCCACTAGGCATGGGGGATTTCTCTACATTTATAAAGCCCCCTTCCAGTGGCCCCAGGGTCCGTTAATCTTGCATAATTGTTGCAATACCCTGTTTTTGCATTGATTAAAAGAAGCTTAACTATCATATGAAACAAATTTTTAAAAAATCATCAGAGTACATTCATTCAAGGGAAAGCTGTCTTCATATAGAGGAAATAGTCAAGTAAATTCTTCTGTGCAGATAAGTGCAGATCTGCTATTTACTTTGTTTTGACCTTGGGCAGTTACCTAACCACTCATCTGTAAAACAGTTATAATAAACTCCAGGGGTTTTCAGGATCTTAAGTGATAGAGTGTATGAAAGTACTTACAAGAGTATCTGGCGTGTATAGTAAGCACTTGATAAATGGTAGTTATTTTTGTGAGTAGAGATGGTTTGGTGACTCAAAATCTTTTTGGGACTAGTTTTTGAACTTTCTTCCAAACTAGCACATTAAACTATTCTAAGAATTCAGTTGAATGTGTTTATAGTCAAAACTTGGGTTTTAATTTTGTTTTTGTTTTTGTTTTTTTAATGTCCAGTTTTTCCTGTGCTAGTTGACTGCCTTCTTCATTAGCCTCATGCTAAATCATTTTGTCTCCTCTAAAAACAAACAAACAAAAAAACTATACATCTTCAACAACATGAGTTTTTGCAGTTTTTGAAGTGATTCCCGAATAAGAAGGCATGTGCGCTTAAGAGGACTTCTCAAATAAATACCTTAAAAATGCTTTCAGCAATGGCTGCAAGACTGAGGAAAAAATATCATTAGGACCAGCAGACATGATAATAGAGTATCAGTTCTTGTGTGTTTATTTAAAAGCATGAGGCCTGTTACCTCCTAGCAGACGTGAATTCCTGCACTTACCCCTTTCCATCAGGCATGTAACCAAATTAGCAGTACCAGCAGAATAGCTTTTAAGAGCTCTGGGCTGCTTCCTCCCAGCTCCTCTTTGAATTGCATTTCTAAGTTCAACACACCTACCAAGACTCTAGAGCCATCCTCCTTCAGGGCTTCTGCATCTCGGCAGTCACCGAAGTGAGACGGAAGGAGAGAGGCATCAGGGACTCCTGGGCTGCACTGGCCGAGGGAGAGTGGCCAAGCGGTATTATTGGGAGCCGCCGTGTCATAACTGCAGCACATCATTATATGACACTCAGAGTTCACCAAGTGCTTTTACTTCATTTATTTCATTTAATCATCTCAATGGTCCTTGAAGTAGATTTAGTTCCTTTTTTAGAAATGAAAAAGATAAAAAGAAATGAAGCAACATGGGCCAAGCCAAGGTTAAGGGCACTGGGTGTGGAGGAGCTGGAGGGCTGACCCCTAGCCTCACGCTCTGCGCCCAACACTGGGCCAAGGATAGAAACTCACTGTCTGCCTGGCTTTCCCTCCGTCCACCCCCGATTGCCATCATGTCTTTTGCTTTTCCACTCTTTAGTTTCTCTGGCAGGATGAACTGAGCACATGAGAATCAGTCCCAAAGCCAGAGGCTGATGCTCTGGACTGAGGAATCCTGTGTCACTCTGCCTCCTTTAGTGACAGCCTTTCAGACACCAAATGTCCTTCCTCTAGCCACATTCCTAGGAAAAATGGCAAGCTTTGGTTTCTCCTCAGTCCTGTTTGCAAATCGTATGGGTAAATATTTGAGTGCCCACGCTGAGCCTTACTTAAGCATCCAAGGTCCAAAATGCCTTTTTGATTTGAGTCTCTGTGTTTGCTTTTCCCTTTGTATCCAGCAGAAGTGACAAGCACCTCACTACCAACTGTGCAGGCAGACACCTAATGACTGTGAATTGTACTGCTTCCAATAATGACAGTCCATGGACATTTATCATAAATGTTCACTGAGTGTCTCCTGCGTGCCAGGCAGTGTGCTAGCTGGGCACACAGAGGCGATCAGACGCAACCCTAGTCCTCCACTGGGGCTCGCATTCGGTGGCTCATCAAATAGTCACGCCCACAATGCAGAGCTGCAACAGTGGTGATGCAGGAAAGCAGAGGGACGGGCACTTGCAGAGCCCTCGATGAGAATATCTGACCTAAGTTAGGGGACTTGATAAAAAGGCCAGTAAGGTGGCCACTGTGACATGAATGGAAGAAGGGGGCATGTTTGAGGAGCCCAGAGAGAACTCAGGACATTGAGGCTGTGTTAGAGGGTGTCGTCCACACCCCGAGAATCCTGGGCTGGGAATGTTTTAAGCAGAGGGCCATATCATCACCCTGATGCCTCTGAGAGCTCACTCGTGTTGGGACAACTGAATTAAAGATGTGAGAAGAGACTATTACAGAATGGAGGGCGGAGGGAGGGAGATGTGGACAGATGCAGGAGTTTAAGGTAAAATGGAAAGAGCTGGTTGAGGGAGAGTAAGGTGTTGGGAAGGCATTAGGATTTCTAATTTGCATGACTGGGAATTAGTGGTGTCATTCACTAAGCTCTCTAGGACCTAGTGCTAGGACTATTTTCAGGGTTTAACCGCCTCCCCCCAACCAGGTTAACGTGCCATGCTACTCATACTGAAAAACACAAACATGAGTAAGAGACGCCTGCTGCTTTTCAGAGCTTGCAATCCAGTGGAGGGGTGTGGAGGGAGCGGTTAAGACATACTCTGCTAAAATTTGTTTCAAGTGTGGCTGTTGCATAAAGTTGGCAATGGAAATCCACATAGACGCTCCTTCCGGGGGTAAGTAGCGGGTGGGAAGCCTTAGAACTTGGATGCCCTGGTGGAGTAAGAGGCTGGGGATTAAGAGACAATTTTGGCAGATGAAGGAATGACCTGGCGACCTTTGAAAAGGCACTGTGAATCACTGAATAAAGCCTTAATGCAGACCAAATGGAAAAACACAGTACAGCCTTCAAGCCTGAAAGGATAGAATCTAAAACATCATCTTTCATGGGCATGCCAAGTGCAATCAAAAGAAGTGAGCCATTTAATGGGAGCAAGTGGGATGAGAGTGATTTGTGAAGACAGAGGGTAGATTGCAACTTCTTTTCCTGCCTTCAACAGCCTCTTAAAAGTATTCACTGCGTGGTCATTGCTAAATCTTTATAAATGTCACCATGGCAACCATTGATATGAAAAATAACATTAGCCTGGACACTTCTGCATCAGTTGACCTGACATTTTCCATTGCAGTAGTCATTTACATTGTTTGTGCAGATGAATAAAGGGAGATATACTTGGATCCTGTCATATTTTGTTTTGTCTTGAGATGACAAGTGCTTGTTAAGTCCACCCTGATATTAAAAAATGAGCCAGTGGCATTTGAAATGGGGTGGCTTTACCATCCTCTCTTTTCATCTCTGAGGGTGTGCTGGGAGATGTACCCTGTCAGTGTCATCTGCGTTGGTTCAGCGTGAGGCTGGGGAGGCTTTTCGTGTCGTTGGTTGGGAGATTTTGCCCAAATTGGGTTCCAACAGTGGGCCTGGAGGAGATATATTGCATGGAAGTATGCAAACTTTTTTAAAAAATCACATATCCACTGTTCTTACAGTTCTTCCTTTGGAATCTCTTCCTTCTGGTGTCCAGTCTCAATCCTGGGCAACCTAACTCTTCAGTTCTGTACTTTCTATCCCTCTATTCATCCTTCTCCCCAGAGTCTCGTATTTTATCATCTCTGCTGCTTTCTTTATTCTCTCATTCAGCAATACGCATTGAATGCCTTTCCTATGCCAGGCACTGTTCCAGGTGGCCAGGATGCCCAGTCCATAGGAGCCCAGAACCCCTGCCTTTGTATCACTTATATCAATAATTGTGGGAAACACACAATAAACAAGGACATGATGGGTATATTCGGTGATAATTAAAAAAAGAGTAGAGTAGGATGAAGGGTAGGCATGCTGGGTAGGCCAGTCACACTTTTTAACAACGTCCTCAGGGTCGGCCTCTGTTAGAGGGAATGTGTGAGCAGACTTGAAGGTGGTGAGAGCATATTGGAAAGAACGGAGGGAGATGCCTGGCTCGTCTCAGGACCTGCAAGGCATGGAGTGCGGCGGTAGGTGTGGCCAGAACGGTGGGGTTGGGTTGGGCGAGGGCAATCATGCAGGTCTGAGGGCCTTTGGAGGTTTTGAATATGAGCTATGAGATCTGGCTCGTTTTACAAGGTTCACAATATCTTTTGTTTGGAGAAGGACTACAAAGGTCCCAGGGTGGCAGGAGAGAGAAATGTGATGAGGCTGTTGCAGAAACCCAGGGGAGGGGTGATTATGGCTTGCACCGGCGTGTGAGCTGTGGATGTGGTGAGAAGTGGTTGGATTCTGGATATATTTCGAAGAGAGAGTGAGCCCCTAGGACTGATGAATGGATTAGAACATTCTCCTTTGAACTTTTCTCAGACTTTGAATAGTAGTAGAATACTCTTCTTAGTAAAATAAATACACAGATTCCATTTGTAGTGCTGTTTTTAAAAAATTTAATGTTCCCTTTTCTGTGGAGGAAATTCACCCGGACATATGGAATTCTATAGAAGTAATGTAGCATTGTGGTTAACAGCAGTTTCCAGAATAAAACTGCCTGGTCCCATTACATCGCAAAGTGTGACCAGGGACAGGTTACTAAGCTACTCGGTGGCCTCAGTTTTACCATTTATAAAATGTGGATCATAAGAATACCTGCCTCATAGAATTGGGGGTGGGGGAGGGGGAAGAGGTAATAAACATAGGAAGCACTTAAAACAGTGTGTGGCATCTAGTAGGTGTTAAAGAAAAGTTAATAATTACTAAAATTTTATTAGCATTTGCCTTAAGTTCTTCTAGTAGCTTCTTAAGATTATGAAAACGCTGAGGATTCTTTCTATATCAGTGTTCTCAGAGACTGTTCAGAGGACCTTTCCTGCTCTCCACTATGCCCATGGCAGTAGCAGTTCTCATCCATCGACGTGGTTCTCCTCTGCATTCTCAGTTCATTCAATGTGTCTTTATTGCACCGCATCACTGTACTGTAAAATGGCTGTTTTTGGAAGTTGAAAACCAGTTGAATGTTGATGATTTCATGAGATTTAACCAAATATGTGTGTGTCCATGTATATTTCTTTATCTCTGAGCCAGGTTTAACTGAGTTTCCTTAGGTGGATGGGCATGATGTTGTTTGAGTCAAGGTATGAAGATTCTAAATGGGAAACTATTGTCCTTCTATGTCTTTCTGAATTTTCCCCAGTGTTGCAATGTCCATCGTCAAATTATTTCACTGTTTAACAAAATCAAGCAGGCATACACTGACCACATTACATACACCTTCATGAATGCCAGTATGGCTTGATGAACAGGGTACTAGATGATGTATATATATATGTGTGTATATTGTATATTTGACCAAATACTTAAAGCCCTTACAGGTGTAGCTCAGGAGTCAGACCACCCAAGTTTGTATCCGGGCTCTACTTGTCATACCTGTGTGACCTTGGACACATTGTTGAATCTGTTTCTGCCTCATTTACCCCTTCTGTAAAATAGGAGCAATGACAGAATCTATGTCTGTGACGGTAAAATGAGGTATCCTCATAGAGTAGCTTGTAAAACCATTCCTTATACGAGGTACACATTCATTAAATTTGGTTCTTCGTAAAAATGGTGATCGCTGGACTGGACACTGTGAAGGAGAATCCCAATGCCTGGACACATCTGGGGAGAAAAATCACTAGCTCCAATTCATAAAACATTAGGATTATATTTATTTAGACATGGTTCATATTAGACCCCTCTAATTACATGCTAGAAACTTCTATTATTTGTAACCTAAGATAGTCATGAATGGTCCAGTGCATTTTCTCTATATCACACAGGAACTTGGAATAAAACCATAAATGATATATATTTTCTTTGGAGTGTTTGAAAAGTTATTGAAATTCTAGTCATGGTATTTAGTGTGTTATGAGTTCTTTATGCCTGTTGTTAAATATGCCAACATTTTATTGACACATTAGAATGAAATAGGCAGCCAGCTACAGCAGTAGGTCCCCCCTAAAGAGAGTGAATGTCAGCAAATCTGATGGCAGGCACTGCCAAGGACACCAAATGCGTCAAAAAAACTAGCTTCATAGAAGATAAGGGGCCAATTCATGCTTAGTCCAGTGGCTTCTATGAAGTACTTCAGGTAATTGTTTAAAGATATAAATAGGTGGTTGCTATTAACATTTATTTGTATGGCATCCTTCTTTTGAGGAGTTCTTAACATTCAATTTAATTTTGTGCTTTAAGTTTGTTTTTTTTTTTAATTCCTTCTATTTCTCAACTGTGCCTACATATAAAAATCACTTGGGAATGTTAAAAAATACTGATTCCCAGGCTTCATTCCCCAGAAGTTCTCAGCTAATTGGTTTGGTGTAGGTCTGAAGCATCAGTATTTTTAAATTATCTTTAATTTAAATTTTTACTGTGAGATATTTCAAATGTACACAAAGTAGAGAGAATCATAATAATAAGCCCACATATATCTATCACCCAACCATGATGATTAACTGCAGTTGCTATTTTTAAAAGGCCCCCAAGTGATCCTTCTAATATGCAGCATGGAGAGAACCACCACTATTCCAATAAAACAGAAAATGGAAGGAGTGTTTCAGTGGATATTGAGATAAAGAGAAACTGCAATTTGCTCAAGGACACAAAACAATTTTAAGATATCATCTAGTACCCTGTTCATGAAGCCATACTGGCACTCATGAACATGTATGTAATGTGGTGAGTGTATGCCTGAGTTTGTTAAACAGTGAAATAATCTGACGATGGACATTGGAACACCTGGGGAAAATGCAGAAAGACATAGAAGGACAATGGTTTCCCATTTAGAATCTTCATACCTTGACTCAAACAACATCATGCCCATCCACTTAAGACAACTCAGTTAAACCTGGCTCAGAGATAAAGAAATGTCTGACAAACAAGGGTGGGACAAGTAGATTAGAATTGATGGATCAAAGAAGACATGTGGGAGGGGAAAATGTAGTGAAAATTGTCTTCAGATTTATGGAGAAAAAGCACAGCACCAATGACAGGCTGTTCAGTAACAATGTAAACAAACATATAGTCAGTATATCCTAATGAAGTGAACATTTGAATTGCTACTTCAACAGTGAAGAATTCTGGGAAAGTCCTGGTTCCTGCGTGGATAAAACTTGGAAAACACTTTGATCTGAGTTGGACAGGACCTTAAATATGATTTTGCCCAAGTACCAACCTTATAGAGGGATCACTTCTGGGGTATTATTGACGTCACCCATATCCATCCCCTTGAACATTCTGGCTGGAGAGCCCTCTGCACGTTAGAAGCCTGGTTCCATATTAGAATGGCAGTCTTCTCTGACTGAGCTGAAATCTTATTCCTTAACATCCGTCTAAGGGAAGAAAATATTTCTAATGCACTGCCATGTTGTCTCGAAATTTATTTTTTCTTACTTAAATATGTGTGTGTGTATATGTAAAACGAGATTTAAGTATATCATGCTATGTTTCATCATCTATAAAACCAAAATAACATTACAAATTGATATAAAAATACAAGGCCTATAAAATTAACAACATGTTAATTTAATAGGATTAAGGACATTGTTTTTTTCTGAAACAAAATCCTCATGTTGGCTGATCCGATGGTAGTGGATTATCAGAGTGCAACTAAAGTTAGTGTCAAAATTCCTTGTGTTGTGCTTAAGGGTAGAAAGATGCAGCCTCTGGTCAACTTCTTTAATTTGGTTCACTAGTTTTTCACTCATCAATGTAGGGGATTCCTGTTAGCATATGTATGTTATACCAAATAGTATTAATAATTTAAAGTCTCTATTTGCTGAGTTAGAGATAGTCAAATCTCAACCTTAACCCAAAACTGCCAACAATTAGTTCCCCATTTCCCATTTTAATGAGACATCCCTTGGCCACTGTGTAAAGATGTTTTGTGCACTTGGAAATTAAGGTCAGAGTTGTAGTGTTATTGCAATCTTCAATAAATGGGCATCTAATCCAATTATTGTTGGAATTGGGTACGGAACAATCTTTCATTGTTATTTATTACTGCACTTACTGCTAATGAACTGCTCTTGCAAACTGATGCATACGACAGGATCCAGGCCATAAAACTTGCAAAATGTGTGCCGCTGTAGTGTAGGCCCCCTTTAGCTCAGTTTACTTCCATGGCCGAATGAGGCTGTCCTCCTACCAGTTCTCTCTGTTTCAACTTCTCTTAAACATCTACCTGAATAACACACCAACTTTGTCACCTTTGTGATTATTATTGTATACTGGTCACCTAAATCAGTGGTTTTCCAAGTTGAGTGTGATTTTGAATCCCTGGGGAGCTGGTTAAAAATGCCTGCTTTCTGAACTCTACCCCAAAGCTTCTGACTTGCTTATTCTGGGGGCTAGACCCAAGAATCCACATTATTAACAAACTCTCCAAGTGATTCTAACATAAATGGTGTGAAAACTTTTATTGTTTTCCAAGACTGTTGTTCACACGGAAATATAAAATGTAAACTCTTCACAAACGACCTGAATTGAGAAATTCCGGCGCCCTACTCAGGCTTGTATCATCCTCAGATAAACCCGCCTTGGATGTTCTGACAAGTCCCCGATAAACATCTTGAAAAGGAGAGTCAATAGCAGAAGCTTCCTTTAAAATGGCTTTGACCTATTAAACACCAGATTCATTTCAAGGGACACAGATATTCTAGATAACATTTTCATTGATTCCAAGAATGTTCTGGAAGTTGTGGACTAGTATAGAATCATATTTTCAGATTGTACCCACACAGTTAAAGTAGACAAATAGGCAACTGAAATGGAAAAAAAATGCTGGAAAACAGGAATCAGATTAAGCAGCCAAAAGATGACATTCTTTTCTTGGTGTAGTTATAGCTGTGAATTTCTTAGTTTATAAAGTTAACTAAGACATGTTTGCCTAAAGAGGGGAACATAAGCCTACAGGTAGAGTCAGCAAATGAAACAAGACAACCAAACGTGTCTTATTACCCATTTTTCTACTTCAGTTAATTCTTGTTGATTGCTGTTAGAATGAAATATAATAGCTGGTTAAGATGATTTATAACTTTACAGGAGACTAAGGGGCTTGCTGGCATTTATTTTATGTCTTTTGGAGGAAAACTAATTAAAATGTTAAGTGTCTTGGCATAAACCAGTACTGATAGTCAGGGATATCAATGTGGTCTCAGACAGTGAATAGCTTGGGGGTTGAATTTAGTTAATACTAAGATTACCAACATTCTTTTATTTTGCCATTATATATAAAATGCTCAAATATAAAATATCCTTAATGAATTTTTATCTTCACTTAACTGGAGAATAGAATTATCCAGCATTTAAACTTTGTAAAATATGAGGATTAGTATAAACCTTAACATTTTATTAGCAATTTTCTATTTAAAAGTGCTGATGTTTACTTCTAAACTTTACTAGAAATTGAGAAAACAAAATAATTTAATAAGAGTATATTTTAATACAATGAAATTTACATAATATATATTGATCCTGCCTTTATGACTAATATTTTTACAATAGTACAAAGGAGACAAATAAAATTTTGATGAACAGGATTTATTTTTTTAAATGATGCTAACATATCTAAACTTGCTCCCTCTCAAATGTATGTATTTCTGTCCATTTTGTGTTGCAGTCGTACTTATTGCTATTTTTTAAATTTGATTTTGCATCTGTGCTCTATATGCACATAGACGCCCGAAATGATATATGGGAACCCGGAATAAAGAGAACATCTGGAAGTCTTAATGAGCTGTAAAGCTGACACTATTCTTAGAATCTAGAAACTCTTAAATTTTTATTTCACAAGAATTAGCTTGTTGCTTTTGAATTATGCATTCACCCCTGCATTTCTCTTATTTATGGTCCCTGGTAACACTGTGGCTGAACACTGTGTCCTGATTTCAAGGACTTGATATGCAATTCAGGTGCCCGGCATTATACTGTGCATACAGTAAGCCTCAGCGAGTTACTGCAAGTGTTGTTGACATTTTACCAAGGCAGTTAGGCTGAAAAACAGTTAACTTAAAGGACTAAAGAATGTGGAGATAGTTTTAAATATCACAATTCTTTATGTAAAGGTGGTCTGAGATTGTCGGAGAGGAAAAATGAGTGTTGCATGCCTTATTAGAGTAGTGTTTGTAGGGTTTGGTCAAGCTTCAATATTCTACCAATCCTTGTGTTTGAGGGCAAAGTTCCAATGGACAGATTTTCTAAAATTTCTTTTCTGGAGTCTTGTCAACGAAGCTGACAGTGATTGTAATACAACCTGAAAACTCTGCCCTTGCCTTGGCTATGAGGTGGGAGTTATTATTGTTCCTCAGGTAGCAGAGTGTCAGTGAGTACCAATGAGTATATATACTATTGACTCCTGGGGTTGAATTGAGCTTCATGGGGAATTCTGTCTCCACAGCCTGGAATGAAGTTATACACATCTCTTACCTGAAGTTAGCTTTGCTCCTTTTCTCTGTATCATGGCTAGAATTCTGGATGACTTGTTGGTCTTCAGCAATGTATCTTATACACACTAGAGCCATTTCAAGAAATCCAGAAATAAGATTAGTGGTATAAAGTAGGCCTTAGTGTAGTGGAAGAGATTAGAACAGGCATCTTGAGAACAGGCTGGAGTAATGGCATGTTTTCCCACGTTTCATGAATTATGTCATTGTTTGCCATGTGGACATACTAAACTAGAAACCTGAGTTCTCACGCCAAAACTGCATTAACTCTGGCACTATGCGAAAGGCCTTTCTTGGACACAAGAACTACTTTTCTGTAACTTATTGGAAAAGCACCAGGAGGGGTTATATACTGATAAGGAGAAAGAGTTCTCTGGGAGGACAGTGGCTTTATTTTTGGAAGTGAGGGGGATGCAGGGAAAAGTTAGTCTTTTATGAAAGAAATCAATTCCAACTGTAATGGTACCATCACGCTGCTTTGACTTTGTTACTTTCTCTTTTCCATGTGGAAGAACTCATTATTTTGCTTCCAGATGAGAGTAAATAGGTTTTTCATTATTGCTTTTACTCAGCTGGTATTAAGATGTAGTATCTTTTTATTTTATGGAACCCTAGTATTTTTTATTATTTATTGGCATGACATTGATTAATAGCATTATATATGTTTCAAGTGTACAATTCTATACTGCATTATCTGTATACTGCATTGTGTGCTCATCACCCAGTTTAGTTTCCCTCTACCACCATATAGTTGAGCACTGTTACCCTCTTCATTCTCCCCCCACCCCTCTTTCCCTCTGGTAACTACCATACTGTCCTCTCTGAGTTTGTTTATATTGTTTGTTCATTTATTGCTTTCTGTTTCATGATGTGGGGGGACTAAAAACAAATCAGAATTATCTCCTGGAGGGCAGTTCCTTGTAGTACAGGCTTCCGCCACTAGGTGGGTGTTCTAGGAACCCATCTGTTATCAGTGTACCAGCTGGCATTGTCATGAGAGTCTGACTTAAGCGAATTTTTTTGAAGACTCTTTCATTGTGTTTGCCCATTTCTTGACGGGTGATTTACGAGTGAACCTGCCCACGCCTCGCTGAGCGTTCAGCAGTTTTTGACCAAAAACCACACGACCCCCATACCCCACCCTCCCTAGTCACCTGATCTTGCCCGGAGTGACTTTTATTTTTTGTTTCCCTGGGTGAGAAAAGTCCTCAAAGGGGAAAGTTTTGCCAGTGTGGAAGAGGTGAAACAAAAAATGGCAGAAGCACTAAAAGGCATCAAAACTGACAAATTCAAAAACTGTTTTGACCAGTGGAAAAAAAGTCTCAATAGGTGTATTGTATTAAATGGAGAGTACTTTGAAGGTGTCTGAAGCTTAAACATGTAAGAATAAATGCACAATTTTTTATAAGTAATTTCCATTTTTGGGTCCCCCTTGTTCACTCATATTCCACATATGAGTGAAATCATATGGTTCTTGTCCCTTTCCATCTTATTTTACTTAGCATGCCACTCTCGAGATCCATCCATGTTGTCACAAATGACAGTATTTCATCACTCTTGTGGCTGAGTTAGTATTCCATTGTATATATGTACTACATCTTCTTTGTCCAATCATCCATGGAAGGACACTTGGGTTGTTTCCATATCTTGGCTACAGTGAGTAATGCTGCAATGAACATAAATAAATAAATAAATTTATGAATAAGTATTTTAGAATATTTCAGATAAATACCCAGAAGGGGACTGCTGGGTCAAATGGTAGCTCTGTTCTTAATTTTTCTGAGAAAATTCTATTCTGTGTTTCATGGTGGCTGTACCAGTTTCCATTCCCTCCAGCAGTATATAAGTGTTCCTTTTTCTGCACATCCTCTCCAACACTTTTTTTTTTTTATTGATAGTAGTCATTCTAACAGGTGTGAGGTGGTATCTCATTGCAGGTTTGATTTGCATTTCCCTAATAGTGAAGTTGAGTGTCATTTCATACACTGGTTGGCCAATTTTATGTCTTCTTAGGGAAAGTGTTTAGGTCCTCTGCCCATTTTTAAATTGAATGATATTGTTGTTGTTGAGTTGTATGAGTGCTTTACATATTTTGGATATTAGCCCCTTATTGGAGGTGTTGTTTGTAAATATCTTCTGCCTTTCGGTTGGTTGCCTTTTTGCTTCATTGATGGTTTCTTTTTCTGTGCAGAATGGAACCCTAGTATTTTTAAAGCATAAAGGATTTTGGAAATAGTAGCTTATTTTATACATGAGAAACTGAACCATCAAAGTAAAGTGAAAACTTAGTTCATTAGTTGACATCCATTCATTAAAATGTTCAGTGTTTGGCTTGCAATGTACCCAACGAGGCACTGTGGGGAGACAAAGATGACTAAGAAGCCTCCTACGTGAGATTAACAAGGTAGAAGGAAGAAAGTTTATTACAGAGATGCAAGCAAGTTGCTGACTGACAGAGCTCTGTGCTGCTCTTGCGTCTGACTTTTCTTTTTCTCCATATCTATGCTGGGACACAAACAAACAAACAAACAAACAAACATAGTGGAGAGTGCTGGAAAAGCCCAAAGGGTTTCACAGTAATTGCTTCCAGGTTTACTATTACTAGGAGGCAGTATGTTTTTTACTTCAAATTTTGAATTAATGGAATATTAAAACAATTAGGGACTTCTAACTTTTAAAAAATAATATTTAGGACTCTAACATTTTCTTCAAAGAAAGCAGGCATTCGTATACCATTGCTAATTTTCTCTATCACGAGAAAGGTTAAGATTCATGAATTAGGGAGAAAACAGTTTGCTCTCAATTAAAAAAAATAGCAAAATTATGGCAATAAAATGAATGAAAATATGAAACCATCTGTGTGTCAAATAATGCCAACTTAATGTGTGTTGTAAACAATACAATTTGTTCAAGTCCATTTTTAAAGGAGGAGCTTTAGCGTGCACACAAAAGAAAATTATTACATTCTTCATTCAAAAGTCTTATCTGCCACACAGGTAGCTATATAAGGACAAATGCAATATATGTATAAGCGTATATGCCTCTAACACTGATGTGGCCTTGACAGGAAATTAATACAGTTGATCCCCAAATATATCATCCAGTATTTGAACATCACCTGTATCTGTCACTTTAAAGGCAGTTTAGGCCCCTGTTACCTCTGTTACTTGGAACAATGTCACAGTCACTTTCTCCTGGTATTTGCTCATCCATTCTAGTCTTTGCTGTGTCAACAGATTAGTTTTCCAATAACATAAGTCACATTTTCTTGCTAAAAACTTTCCCAAAGTGGGCACATCTACAGAATACAGGTCCACAAACTCCATAGCAACACGGTAACCGCAATTTTCCAGTCTTCTCTCTCATACAGTCTGTAAAATGCCTCCTCCATTTTTTTCTATTGCTGTTTTCCCTGTCCTAGATACACAGGCCAAGTCTCAGGGGCACACCAGACCCACTAATTTCTGTATCACATCGTTGACATCCAACATTAAATGCAATATTATTGTGAGTCTGTTTTCCCTCCCTAAATGAGTCGGCAAGCTCTTGGCAATGTGACTAGGAATATATGGAGAGGGCCTTAAACATTTTAATAAATATGCTTGGGTTACTTGGTCAGAACTTCGATGCGAGATGATCAGGTATAATTTCTTTTACTTACAAATCAGAGTGTGAGCCGCCTCCTCTCCGTCTGAGTGTAAAGCTTTACCAATAACGACTTCCTGTTAGTCTGGGAAGCTTAGGAGACCACTTGTAACTGTGTACATTTATGGTGGGGAGGAAGAAGCTTGTGGGAGGAAGGGGCTACTGAAAGAGAAAATCCTCTTCCCTCACCTTTAATTCAGGTCTTCTCTATTAGCTTAATATTTCTCGAGTGCCCACGTGTGCAAGATGCCAATAATTTGAATATTTTTTTTACTTTCACAAAGAAAAAAAATTAACTGAAGCCCCTAAGCCGATAAATAACTCACCTGGCGGTCGGGAACACCCTCCCCCAACTCTCAAAGGGGGTGTCTGGGTGGGCTGAGAAGGGGCTCTAGAGGGCCCTGGTAGTAATCTGGGCATCCAAAGGCTAATGCTATTAGCAACTGTATCCAGGCGTTGTCTCCAGCCTGACCCTGCGCCAGGATTGAGAAGGCTGTTACCACGTAACAGTCCTAAAGTACAGCGGTGGCCCCCTCCCCCGCAACCGGGAATCGGAGTCAGGACGAGGCTGGCTTTCTCTGCGCTGACTCTGGGCGTGTGCCCCCGCTGCAGCTCCGCTGAGCCTCCGAGTCTCCTGCAAAGGGGGGCGGGGAGCCGCGGCGAGCAGCCCGCGTCTGCGGCTTCCTCCCCACGCCCGCGCCTCCTGCGCACAGCCTGGAGGACGTGCGCCGAGCCCGTCCCCACGCCGCCGCGCGCCCGGGCTCCCTGCCCAGCCGAGGTAACTTTTCTGCCTGCCAGAGAGCGGGGGGATCCGAGGGGGTCTCCCGTTTGCGAGGTGCGGAGAATAAGCCGGAGGCCGGGGGCGAGGCGCGCGTAGCTGCGCCCCTGACGCGTGGCCTCCGTGCCGCCCGGCTGCCTGAATCGTTGGAGCCCAGATCGCGCCGGGCCCGACCGGGACCCTGCCCGCCCGCTGGGACCCTCGCCGGGCCGATCCCGTGCGCCGAGCCTCGCGCCCGGGAACACACCCGCTCCGCCCGCTGCCGTGCTGCAGCATTTGCTGGGCCGGCGCGCGGAGCTTGAGCACCGGCCTCTGGCCTGGGGGGGCTCTCCCTGGGAGCCCTTGCCGAAAAGGGCGACTCAGTCCTCGCGCCGTTTCTCGGTCAATTTGCCCAAATCCCCCGTTCGGGGCGCCATGTTTTAAGTTACCCCTTGGGGTGGGGGCGAGGGCCAGGCGGACTGCGCAGCGAGGGCGGGGGACTGGAGGGGTGCGACATTGAGGCGCCGCCCGGGGCGGGGGGCCGGCTGGAGGGGTCCCCAGCGCGGCGTGGCTGCGGGTTAGTCCCGAGTCCTTGGCGCGGGGATAAGGTGCGCTCCGCACAAAGCATCCCCGCTCGGGAGCGGGCCGGCGCTTTTATGTAACTTGTCTCCTTCTCCGAACTGGGGCAGCGTACCCCAGACGGCGGCAAGGGCTGCAGCCCCGCCGCGGAGGGAAGAGCGGGGAGCGTCCTAAAGCCGGCGCTCTTAACGCGGGCACCTGCGGGGCCCCCTGGCCCCGGCCTTCGCTCCCCTTGTTCCCTCCCCCTCCCCCGCGCGGGGAGGCCGAGGCGCCGGGAGCGGCAGGGCTCACCTGGCGCCCGCGGGACTGTGAGCCGCCTGGGGTGGTGTCTGCCAGAGCAGCTCTGCGGCGGGTGGGGGTAGGGAGGCCCGAGCTTCAGTCCGGTGGAGTCATGGTCTCAGCCAATTCCTGGCGGGGGTTTCCCGGCTCCTGCCACGGGGGCTTGCTTTCTCGGATTCCCCCTCTAATCTCGCTCTACTTCTTCCCTTCCCCCGTCTCCCTTTCCCTTCTCCCTTCCAACCAACCCCCCCCCCCCCCCCCCGCCAAGTTCATGGCTTCTGCAATGCGGTGGGTGTGGTTACCTAGTAAATTGTAACTGTGGTCCTTTGCAGTGGGAGCGTTCTTTTCTTTTGGGTTTCTATATTTACAGATACAAAGTTTTCAAGGGGTTTCTCCTCCAGTTGGCGGTCCGGGATTAAAGTTGAGAAGAGATTGTTGCAGAACGAATAGAATGATAAAGAAAACATGTGTTATTAATTACCCCTGGAAGCTGAGCTGAGAAATCCTGAGAGGGCCAGGCAGCCCTGCAAATGCAGTGCTTCCATTACGTGCTTAAGTTGGTGTTTCAGCTTTTTTTTACATTAGTCTTGTGGAATTGCTTTTGCAGATATCCTGCGTGTCCTTTCTGGGGGCCCATTTTTAGGCTCTCTGAAGTGACCAGGTGTGTTCGAGTTTTTCTTGCTAGCATTGATTTCCATAAGTAGAAGAGTCATCACCACGCCAAATGTTAAAAACGTTCTTTTTGAACTTTACACGGATTTTGAAAGTCTCAGGGAAACTAAAAAGCTAAAATTCCACTTATACCTGAGAGCCCTGGACGTAGCATCAATTACAGCAAATTAGGCAGAAAAGCCCTATTAAGAAAAGGGAACACACCAAGCTTGAATGAACTCTGGGGAATGGGAGGTGATTTATATCTTGGCTCAGACAAGGTTTTTTTTTTTTTTTAAATGCATGTTAGTTTTGGTATCAAACTTTCAAAACTGTGGTTGGAGTAACAGAGTTGTTGTGAGAAGAAATAAATTCTAAATTCAGAAGGCATTGATAAAAATAAAATAGAATACTACATAGCGTAATAATTTGCATTATCATTTTCAGATGGTTTAGAAAAAGAAAATGTATTGCATAAAGTTTATCTAACCAGTACACTTCAGGCAAATAATTTTTTTTTGCAAAATAAAATATGTTTTGTGAATGATGTATCCATAACAAGAAGAGTAGCCACATTTCTTGTAAGTCCCTTTTAGGTGAGGGCTTGGAAAGATAGAGGTCAAAGGTCAGTCTCTCTGAAATATTTACCTTTAATTTTTAAGTGATTTTTTTTCTGTATAAAGGTGATCTAGGTTAAAAGCCGTTTTGCCAGCTCTTGTACAGTGCTTGGACTTTGACCAGCTTTGAATTGTGTTGCAATAGGAGATCGGGGATTTTTTTTTTTTTTTACTTGATTAGATGCTATTTTATATGAACATTGGTTTTTTGAAATTGGTCGGTCAGATGCATTAAGGGGACCGCCAAGGTAGAAGAGAGGCAACCCTTCATGTAGTGAGAGATAAGATATTGTTATTATTTTGGGAATCCTTCTAAATTTACTGTATGTTGTTTAAGTGTGCTGGAACATGGTAAGAGATTTTTCTTACGTTTTTATTTTCCCTAACTTTAAAAAAATTTTCATCCGAGGACATGCTTACAGATTTTTAGAGAGAGGGCAGGGGGGTGACAGAGAGAGAGAGAGAGAGGGAGAGGGAGAGAGAGGGAGAGGAACATAGACCCGTTACCTCTGTGCACTGCGACTGGTGGCGGAACCCAAAACTTTAGGTATGTGCTCTGATTGGAACCCGAGATCTTTTGGTGTCTGGGATTACACTTCAACCAACTGAGCCACTTCAGCCAGGGCTTTCTTACATGTTGTAAAATAAACATTTGTGTTTCGATTAGTGCTAAAAAAGTCTTAAAATTCACAAATTAGAATTCATATCCTCTCTAACAAAATAGAACTCTAAGAATGGAAAAATAAATACATGTTTCTTTTCTGTGAAAATTTGACTATAATGAAGAGAGGTTTCCTAAGTACTCTACTCCCCAGGTCATCTTTAGTTTCCATGGTCTCTTTCAAGTATCCAACCACAGTTTTTCCCTGAATGTCCGCTTTATTATGACTTACTATAGAAATTATAGACTTACTGACTTATCGAAACCCATGAGTCAGTTTATCTTTAGCACCACTTCATTTAGAGAGATCTTTAATGGTGCAGTTGCTGCATCTATTTCTTTCAGAAGACTAGCCTAGCTCTTACTTTGTTGAGAATTCATCAGATGCTCCCAGAGGATTCTGCTGCCATTTGATTTGCCTTGGCTGCAAAGAATTATGTGCTCACAAGAAAGGACTGGAGCAGTGAAGTCATTGCCCTGCCCAGTGTTGTGACATCACTATGGCTCAAAGGAAACAGGGTGGGGCAGGCAAAACCAGATGGTCTGAAGCATCTCGCTGGCTTTTAACTTTGCCTGATAAATGAATGAGACTGTGCTTTCTCATTGAACAGAGCCGTAAGGTATTGTTTGGAGAACTGGAAGATAGACATGAATGAATGGGAAAGTGTGTTTCATAGATCAAGGAAGAAGAGGTTTTTTTGGGGTTTTTTTTTTTGTGTTTTGTTCAATAGTAGCGATCATCGACTATTCCTTTTATTGAGGAAAATACTGTAATTTTGTAAAAGGGCCATTTAAAAACTTCCTTAAAAACAAGAATAATGAGTCTGTATTTATTTAATGCCTAAACTCAGTGTGTTTTTACGTCTGTGTACCAAAACAGCATTCTTGCTAAATTCTTTATTTAGATTATTGGTGTTAACTTTTTAAAGTATTTGGTGCCTGTATGATGGGTAGGTAATGTTCTTTTCAATTTATTTTTAAGTGATGTGATTACAGTTGGTAATTAGGAAAAATGGAAAAAACTACAGATTTACAAGTTTAGAAGATACCCTCAGTGATTGGGGGTAATTGATTTATATTTAAGTTTTTGTTTTATTTGCAAAGTATTTTACAATTTAGCATTTTAATCCTAACTTAGAATTCTAGTGCAAGATCATCTCAGACACTTTACATCCAAATTAGTGATGAATAAATTATAAGAGGAAGTCTGAAATCCTGAAACTGTAAAGTACATTTTATAAACATAATTGATTCCTGAATTTAATGTGATGGGAGCATAAAGAAAGGAAGAACCACAGAATAGCTGAAGCTTTCATTGACTTTTCCTCCTTGGTAAGATGACTGTCATTTTGTTCATGTGTTTTATGTATCGGAGCTCTGGCAGCTCTTACTTAATTGTGTAGCTATTCCAGAATACATTTCCAAAGCAAAGGGAAGGCAAAAAAAAAAAAAAAAAAAAAAAAAAAAAAAAAAAAAAAAGAAAGAAAGAAAGAAATAAAGAAAGAAAGAAAGAAGGAAAAGGCACAAAAGAGAAGTTGAAATTATGAAATTAGGTACCAGAATTGTGGAACACTGAGTTGAAATGTCTTCAGTACTACATTTTTAGACCTTGCCATGATTGCTTAAATTGCACAGTTTAGAATTGTAAGCTTCTGTTAGCACCAAGGCCCCCAATTATTTTGTAATTTGCAGTACAGAGAAAAAGGTGACAACTTAATTTTTAGATTGCTGACATTTTGATACATTGTTCTTATAGCCCTTTCTTATAAACTTAAAAAAAAGAAAAAGAAGCAGAAAGGCTGGTATTAGATCTAGAAAACAAACATGATATTTAACCAGCCTCATGTGTTTGTTTTTCTCTCCAGTTTTATTTATTGAGTGCTTGATATTAGTAGGAACTTATTTCTCTTGGAGTGTCATCCCCAAACCATGTACAGGTCTAAACACAGCATTGAGTAAATGTTTAAGGAATAGAATGAAAAATGAGGCCTTTAAATGACTTACCCTTCACTACCAAAAAAACAAAACAAAACAAAAACAAACAAACAAAAAAAACCCCCCAAAATTTGAAAAGGCTTTAAAAGCATTGCTGCTTTATTTAAGAATGAGAAGCACTGGACTCGTGTATGTAGTCATTATTTTTAATGGCATCATCCCCTTCATAACAAGCTTGCTTCTCTGTCGATAGCTCAAATTAGGTAGGTTCTGCAGGTTTTGCCAAATCAGAGAGAATGCTGCAGGTACCAAGAAAAAAAAGAATGGCTTTTTGAAGGGAGATCTGCAGGCCACCTGCTTCCTTCCCTGCCAGTTGTACAATAATTGCTGTCATGGAGGACATCAAGTACAGAGAAGCTACTCAGAAGAGGAGGGGGGATCAGATTGGAGTGTGACAAAGGCTGAAAATGAATTAAGGCTAGATGATGGTGTTGATCCTGATGTTGACCTAAAAAGGGAAAGATATTTTGTTGTAGATCTCTCTTCTTTGCGTATATACAGGGTCTGGCACAAATAACGCCCATCTTTTATTACAGAAGCATAAGCATGTAATTCTGTAATGTAACAATATCACACTCAAGCACACTGTATAACATTTTAGGTGAAATATTCAAATTAAAACTATAAAATTTTACGCCCATATTATTACCCTACCAACCATACTCAGGCAGGCGTTACTTCTGCCCGCCCCTCCGTGTAGTGTTTACATAGTGTTTACCTTCTCAAACAGGTGGTTTTGTGTGTTTTAAAAGTTATTTTAACAACTTTCATTATTTCTAAAACAAACACCCCCCCATTTTAACATGTCTAAAATTGGGATATGTCTTATTTACTTAATTATGTCTTAATTACTTATGTCTTAATTACTCTTAGCCATGTACCAGAGAGAAAGCTGGTAACTATTGATTAGGGGGAGCGTGCATCAAAAATTGGAGAATTGGGTATCAGCTAATTGGAAGAAAATCTTGGGGACAGTAGTGGAGCACTCATAAGAAATAGTGCGTTATTAATGAAGACGCATAGAAAATGGTATTATATAAAATAACAGTAACTGAGTCGGTATGCAATTCATAACAGCTGGATTTGGACCTTGTGAAGAATTTTTACTATTATTTTGGCCAGTTAATTCTGTTCCATTTTCTTTACATATGCACAAATATACCTAAAAGAATAAACCTAAATAATGTCAGAGAGTTCTTTAAAAAATTAGAAAATAACACCTCAAATTTATATGTCATAGCTTAATTAGCAGAGTCCTACATAGCATATTATCACTTGCAATTAATGATTTCATGAATTTTGTGAAACCCGTTTTCTCACTTGGCTATGAAAATTTTTCAGAAATGCTTTATAATGTTCATTGTTTATTTACATGGCCCAGTCCAGGTATTATTAATTATGTTTCTTATATGCATCCCTCAATAGGAAAAATCTATTAAGCAATCTTCATTTTTCTGTTTTGGTTCTTGGAAGATGGTTGGACTTTGATAGAGATTAGTCATTGAGAAGACATTCCAGAAGTCCAGAGGACTACATTTAGCTGGAGGGTAGCCTTAATCGTAGGCAGTAACAGGAGGTGAGCCTAAGCAGGGAATGCGGGACCTGATTGGGGAAGGTTTTTGTACACTGTATGAGACTAAGGGGTATTTTGGACTTTCCTCAGTAGTGGGCCACCACCGAAAGTACCTGAGTCAGGAAGAAGAATATGTATCTGGTGAGAAGGTAGGATGTATTGGAAGAATAGCGACCTGGAAACAGATGGTTTTTGTTAATGGACAAAAATTTTCAGCAAGTGAATGTAATGATTTTTCCCCTCAGTGATTGACATTTGGCAACTTACACATACATTTTTTTGTAGTCATATTTAGTTGACAATAACATATTACTTTTGGACTTTTTGGTGTAGGAGATGAGATATACAAAAGGTGGTGAGATTTTCATTCTTATTTATCCTTCTAGTTAAAATCTTTGTTATTTCAGTCATTAAAAATAATGGATGCCTGCTTTAAATTATATTCTAACAATACTGAAAAGAAGAAGAAATCTCATCTAGAGATAGCTACTGTTAATATTTTTGGCGAATACCCCGTTTAAACTACCTTTCTGAATGTATAATGTACCATAATGGGTCTTAGAATCAGAGAGACCTGAGTTGGGCTATGTGATAGGGTCAAGACTCTTAAGTTCCTTGAGTTTGCTTATTTATAAGCTGGCCATAATGCTTAAATCTCAAGGCTCTAAGGACCAAGGGATATAGAACATGCAGAGCACTGAACGTGTATATCATAAGTGCCTGTTAAATGGCAGTAGCTGTATTACGTGTATGGATAGATTTATAGATAGGCACATAATATTTTACATGAATAGAGCTTTTGCTTAAATATTAATATGTAACCAATTTCTTTTTTATGTAACAGAATGTCCTGGGGAGCCTTTCCATGAGTGCAAATTTGTATCTACACTGTTATTTTTAATGGGAAATACTTTCTTTGAGTCCTGTCCATTAGTGGTGAAGGGTCATTGCCTTAACGATGATGAGTATTTGAAGCCTTGTCATGCAGCCCCTTTTTCTCCCAATACTTACTGCCTACACTTCTCATCATTGTCTTGTAGCACACACATCAGAGGGCTGTGGTGAAATAGGACAATAAGCAAAGCAAAATTAAAATCTCTAAAGATGATTGTGTACATCTCACTAGTGTGTGTGAATATTTAGTTTTAACAGACTTAGACAATTAGCCTGTGACCATATATTTCTTGATTTCCTAACTTAAGCTCTAATGCTGTCGCTTCACAGCGGCTGACCTCCCCCAGCACCACCTGACTTTGAGGTCCCAGGTGCCCACTGTCTTCACACATGCATGTGTCCCAGCGTGCCCCAAAGAGCAGCAGACACCATGGCCTGTGACTGAACTAAATTCTGAATTCAGAGTCAAGACACTTCAAAATCTCGGGTAGCCTGGGAGGTGTGGGAGCATTGGGTTCCCAGAGATGGAAGACGTTAAGCTCCAGTCGATCGTGTTCGGAATCCTGAACCATCCCCTTGCCCTCAGCAGTAGAGAGTTAACAAATCAATTCACAGATTCCATGCAGATTCTCTAGGGATGTGGGCCCCTTGGTTACGTTATTGATAAACACATGGTTTTGACTGATCTTAGGTTTACTTGAAATCCAGTTTGTTTTCCTTGTATTCATGCAATTGAGGAAAATGACGTTACCAAGTTGGCACTAACTAGAATGGCGCTCCTAGAATCCCCTTAGGTCAGGCCCAGCGTGGGGCCTGTGAGCTGAAGGAAGGGCCTGTGCATTGCTTGCTTTTATGTAACTTCTAGCTCATTTCACAGAGATAATAGACAATTTGGTGATTTCAGTACAGAGAATTCTTGATTTTTGTCTGCTTTATCCCATATTATGCTCTTAGGTGATGACTTTCATTAACTTTAATAGGAATACTTAGTGGACAAAGTATAGGGTTGGAAAATTAGGGGTTGACTAATTTATCTGCTTAAGACATTTGGAAGGTATCCCCTCTTGATTGTTGAAATCTAGGTAGCAGTAATTCACGGGGAGGAGCTGTTTTGTTACATAAAGAAAATGAGCTAGAGAAGATAAACACCTGCCAACCTTCAGCTAGGTGACTTTGGGCGGGTTACTCCATTTCTCTGGACAAGGTCCCTCATCTGTGAAGTGGTGATGATGGTGCCAACCTCAAGGTTGAAATGAGACCTATATATTCAGAGACACCTGGAGCTGTGTGTAATAAGAGTAGGCTCATAATGAAGGTTTTCTCATTTCAGCTGGCAGTGTTGTCTCCTTTGCTTGGACGTAGGGATCTGTATAGGAATTATGAGCTTCCAAAGATAAAGTCTCATTTATGACATCCTATCACAAACTTCATAATCCAAAAGATGACCCGCAATGAGAATACAGAAATTTGTCACTTTTGAAACTCCAAATAACAATAATAGAGAGTTCGCAAAGAATTAACCACAATGTTTTTCAAATTTGCACATGCAACAGAATCACCTGGGGATTATTAAAAAGCAATTTCTAGGGACCCATCCACAGTTCTCATTTAATAGGTCTGGAGTTAGGGTAAGGCATTGTACATCCACCAGGTTCTTCAGTGGATTTTTATACAAGTGGTCCCTGGACCAAATTTTGTGCTATCTTAGGGATCTGGTCTTAATGACTTTTCATCTTACTAACTGTTGTCTTGTACACATTTAATCTGTAAAGATAATTTACTATAAATAAAGAGTACTAAGTTTTGAGAGAATGTTTAGTATAAAGGAACGTGTCCTGACCTTGGACTGAGAAAAACTGGTTTCATTATGGCTGGTTCATTACTCATAACTTTTGTGGCCCTAGGAAATTTTGTAAAATGTAAAAGGTAGCGGAGGTAGGATTAAGGGGTAGCTTTATTACCTGTTAAATAGGAATGATAGTAATTACACAGCATAGCGGTTAGGAGTATTAAATGAGAACCTGAGTGAAAGTGCATGGCTCTTAATACATCTTCAGGTGAACTTGGTTTCCTTTCGTTCTAATTGATAATAGCAAAATGGAGTCAGATCAGAGAGTGAAGAAGAGACGCTCCTTTGAGTAAATGTGATTCTGCTGATCAAGTCATACTGAGCTGTGACTTGATCTTGCAGACCCAAATACAAGTTCTCAGCTTATCTTTGTGAAACTTAAAATGATCAAAAGTTTTGTTTTCTTTACAGATGTTACTATTTTTTAATGATATATAAGTGATAAACGGTCAGGTTACATTATGAAATATATGATTAGCATTTTTTTTCTATGATCGTGTCTACGAAGGTTCCACATGTCACGTAAGCCACATATAGGGGCAACAAAACCAAACCAAAGTCACTTTTGGTTCGGTTTTAAATGTGTAGTACACATTTAAATTGCTTCAATTTCTTAGGATCCAAAGATGATTCTAGAGGGAGCTTCTAGTCGTTGGTGCTACAGTTGCAATACAGGGTCTGAAGAAGCTTTTCTGACAGCGTGCCCCTGTTTTGGTAGAGAGAGCCAGCAAGACACTGGAGTTATTTAACCATTTTCAGGCAACTGATAACAGTGTGCCAAACACGATACTTTGAACTTTTGTGAAGTTCCATTTCTTTGCTCATTCCTTTCTCTATTTATTTGTTTATTCCACAAATACTCGTGGAATGCTTATGACCCTGGCTCCTTGCTTGGTGCTAGGATTATAGCGATGACCAGGACAAACCAGGCCCCTCCTCCTCTGAGCCCTGTCTTTAAGCAGGGATCAGGTAATGAACATACAAACAAATACGATTTCAGATGGTGTTGGATGTTCTGAAGCAGGACCAGGCCACAGTGACTGCATATATAGAGGGCTATTTTAGATGCTGTTATTTGGGGATGTTTAATATTTTATTGAGTCCTTCCTTCCTTGTCTGTATCCCTCCTCTGCAAGCGTGATGTCAGTCCTAGGTTGTAAGTAGTAATGGGTGGGGACCACGTCTTTAATCATCTTTGTGTCTTTGGCCCAGTACAGTGCTTTGCAATGGACCCATGTTAACTGCTGAATAAATAGCTTTTACTCTCACCACCCCTTTCTTGTACCTTATCTTTCTTGTGATATTATTTTTACTTAGAATATACATCCTCTTCTTTGTTGTTTAGTTTCTCATACTGTCCCACTTAGTACCATGAAACTAATGAAGTGTGTACTTAAATTTGAATTTGTAACTTTATAATCTTTTCTTAGAGAATGTTCCCAAATGGTAAAAGCTTCAGTGATCACAAAACCTACATCTGCCTCTGATCCTAACCTGCATTAAACTGCAGCTCTAGTTAACCAGAATGCAGGACTTTGTGTCCCAGCTCATCTCCTTTTGAGGTATCTGGTGGGTGCACAGGAGAGTCATGTTCAAAGGCATGAATTTATTACTCATGGCTTGACTTCTTGTAAGTCACTGAACCTCTCAGAGACATAAATTTATACATGAAATATACAGAAAAACCCCTTTCTATTTGCTACAGAATTATTGTGATGTGAAAGCACCTTTTGAGCTGTGAGGATGCGTATGATAATAATTGACAGGATTTTTAGAGAGTTAAGATGGCAAACATTTAGGGGAAGGAATGTCTTTGGTTTCTTTCATGCTCTGCTCCCACTCTTCTGTGCCTTTATGTGTTCTCTTATTGGAGTATATCGTGAGGACTTACTAAGTGCCAGCAGCACGGTGGACAAAATAAACAGCAGTGCCTACTCTCGTGGGGCTCCCTGTCACCCAGGGCACGGAGATAAGTAATTATGTGCTTGGCACTTGCAATCCACTATGACATATGCTGTGCTGAGGGCATTGGGGCACTA
Organism: Mormoops blainvillei; assembly: GCA_004026545.1. Lineage (NCBI taxonomy): Eukaryota > Metazoa > Chordata > Mammalia > Chiroptera > Mormoopidae > Mormoops > Mormoops blainvillei. Next base: position 13,855 of record PVJD01006081.1, on the reverse strand, counting down.
ATTGAGCACAAAGGAAGCCCACCCACCGAGACCCTGGGGTGTAAGGTCACGGGAGGAAAGATCCAACCTGAGACCTGAACGATGACCTGGAGTCAGCATAGGATGGAGAAGCGGGGGTGGGGGCGCTGATGGAGTCTAGAGCAAGCGAGAGAGGAGGTGTTTGAGGTGACTGAGCAGCATGTACAAAGGCCAAAGGGAAAGGGGCTTGGCCACTTCAAGGAGTTGAAAGAAATTGCATCTGGCTAAGGAGCCAGATGGTACCCAGAGACAGTGGGGAGACAGTGAGGTGAGCCTTGGAGGCAGCTAAGGTCAGAGTTCAGAGTCCCAAGAACCATTGTCATCCTGATGGTGATGTGGGGCCAAGAGCTTTGCCTCGTTGGATGACATGGTCAAATGTGATTTTTAGGAAAGTTATTATGGCTCCTGTAGTAATTTAAGGAGTTTACTTTTTAAGAGACAGTGTATCAATGGTTAAAATTACTATTATCGAGTCTTTTTTTTTTTTGAGTGTGCGAATGACTCAGTAAGCTCATTAATAAATTCTGACTCCAAGGCACGCAAACTTTGTAGAAATGTTTAACCTTAAAAACTTTATTTTTTTCTATGAAGTAAAAGTAATCACTTCACAATATAGCAATCATTTCAGCAAACCTGTGAGTAAGTCCTTTGCATATAGTAAGTACTCAATAGCCAGTAGCTGTATTACTGTCCAGGAAGAATTAAGAGTGGTCCGAACTAAGGAAGTGGTCGTAGAAATGGAGGGAAATGAATCATTTGAATAATGTTAGGAGGCGGCAGTTTGAGGCTTGGTGACTTGTTGGGCTTCACTTACTGTCTCTGAGCTCGCATCCACCTGGGCAGGTCCAGGATGATGGCGGGGCTACTGATGGTGCTGCAGAGGTTGGGAGCTGAGCCTGAGGGCCCTACCTGGGCATCCAAAGAGAGGTGTCCAGGAGCCTTCATGCCAGGAGTCTGCAAGCCAGAGAAATCAAGACAGCATTAATATAAAAAGGTCATTAAAGCCGTGGAGGATGAGTTCCTAGAGAGAGGGAGGGTGAGGGGAATCTGCAGTGGAGGGAAGTAGAAAGGGAAATGGGGAGATAAAATGTGTTTCAGGAAGGAACAGTGACCAGAGCAACCAAGCATCCAGGTGCTACTGTGCCTGGTGCTCAAGTCTGCAATGATGTGGGCGACCTCACAGTGAGGACTGCGGAGAATAATAGCACTGAGTTCCCCTGTTGTGCACAGTTTCCTCTGCTTCAGAGCTCTCCTCTCACCCCTTGCCCCGTGCATTCTGAGGATGGAGCAGACGCGGTGCGTGGCGGAGCCGATGCACGGCTGGGGCACCCGCAGGCTCATGGGAAAACCAGAGGCACAGGTCTGGTATGAAATGTGTATTTTACCCATGGTGCTCTCTTTTTCCAAAGAATACATTGAGAAGCAAAGGTGACATTGCTAAAAATACCTACCTCCTATGCAGATAAGGGGCTGTATTTAAGATTGTGACAGGCAGCTTAGTTTAAAATGCTAAACAAAGATTTGCCATATTTTTTTATGCAGACCAGAAAGACCCTAATGTGTAGTTTCAGAGTGCCAGTGAAGGGATGACAGCTTCTTTATTCCCTTAATTTGCTCCCTTTCTCCTCATGAGAACAGAGGCAGTGCTACCAGTGGTAAAATATTCTCGATCACAGTGGAACAGCAGTATTGGCGTTGTCTTGTCCACTATTCAGAGACAAGTGCCAAAATGACCCATGGATGGTTAACTAAGAAATCAGAGAATGCTGAGGTAGGGTTCAGGAATTTTTTTTTTTTTTTTAACAATAATGTGAAGTATTTCTGGTACACGAAAAAAGGTTGAATATGACTACCTGTGTGTCCAACATCCATCTTAAAGAAAACATTCTCCCAAATTACTCAATTTTCCCAAGTCCTCCACAACTGTATTGCCCTCCCAGATGCTGCTAGTCTTCTGAATTTGTGTTTATCATAACCATCAAATTTCTTTATTCCTTTTCAAATTCCTATTTATATGTCGCTAAATCTGTGGTATTGTTTTTAATGTTTAAAGAATTTTAAGCGGCATGCTCTGTATATCCGTCTGCAACTTGCCAGTTTTCATTCGGCATTATGTTCGCCTGTCATATTTGTATCTGTCGTATTCCACAGTGTATTTCTTATTAGTGAGACTGGATGCTTTAACCCAGGTTCACGACCTCCTTACCCGCCCTTGAACAGGGTCATGCTTCCGCCTCCGAGATGTGGCACTTGCTGTCCCCTAGGCCTGGGACACTCTCCCCCATCGCATTTACACAGCTTGCTCCTTGCTCAGATACCCCCACCACCTCTCACCCTGTTTAACACTCCCTGTTTCCCTCCCGTGCTCACATTTCTTCATATTACTACATATTTCACTTATTTACAATATGTGTGCTGCATGTCTGCCCCAGCCAGAATGTCAGCTTTGTGAGGACAGAGCTTATATTCTGTTTTGTTCACTGCCATAGACTCCGGTTATTAGAACAATGTTAGGCACATAACAGGCGCTCAGTTAAGTATTTAAATGGTGTTATTTAAAATGTAACAGGAAACAATTCCATGAATTTAGGAACAAAAATTTTAGATGAAACCTTGACGTTTTATTTAGTGGATATGGTTTTGTTTAAAGTGATTTAACTTTGAATTGTAAATACAACCTTAAAAATGAGACCCCTGATGAGAAGACAAGAACTTGCCCGAATGGCCTGCAGGATCTGCACGAGGCATAAAGAATTGGTGTGTGTGATGGACCAAAACCTTACTGCACTGAGCAGTAGTTCAGCCCTGCTTCCCAGGGTAACCGTCGGCTTATGGTCATTTTCAATTACCTTGGACTGTGGATACTTTATGCTCATTGTAGTAATTGTCTCCCTCCCCCAGAAATAACACTTACACATTGTTAATACTTTCCCAGATATGCCATCTGGCCTGCCACCTTCTTTCCTTTCTAATTTTAGCAGTCTGAGGTAAACACGTGTTTTGTTTTGTTTTTTCCTGGTACCAATGAATATTCCATTGTCTTATAATTTGGAAAATAATTTGCATACCTCTCATTTTCATTTTTTGTCTTTAGTGAGGTTGGTTTTTAATTCTGAGCTCTTTAGTTAAACATCAAGTAGATAAGAGATTTTGATTAGGCATGCATTCTAATTAAAAATAAATGATAATTTTTCATTTGGACTACCCTGGAAAATTATAGGTATAAAAATAGATATTTGTGTTTTTCTTTTGGAACCATCATTTATAGCTTAGTTTTGAAGACTTTCTTACCCAAAAAGTTTTGTAGGAAATTAATTTTTCCCCTAAATCCGAGTCTCATGTCTAAACTTTGAAGGGTAGAGATTCAGAATTTCTCTTTATCTAGCTCCCAGTACTCAGAAGGCTTTGGTAAAATTAAATGGTCTCTTTTCATGTAAAATTTATATTTAGTTCCTATATTTACCTTTCATCTTGTGCTAATAGTGACTTGTACTTGGATGAGGCTCTAAAATCAGCGTGACAAGTTGAATGTTCCTAGTTGATAAAGGGGAGTCGATTGAGTGGTAAAGAAGATATCAACTTAGACGTTTTCTAATAAGTGAAGATGGGGGACCTGTACCCTTCGTAATCGTTCCTTGTGAACCACTTCAATTGGTGACCCTTGTGAATAGGTTTGCCAGGACGTACAGGTGTCCACCTCTTTGGATCCGTCTGTATTCAGAGTCACCGAGTTCAGGATGGCTGACAAGAACTATTACTCAATTTGAAGCTACTGTATTCTTCAGCACGAGCGGTCAGGATTCTGTTTCAGGTCCTGATCAGCAAAGTTGATGTCTTGAAGCTCCTTTTAAAGAGTCTAATGACATGGATACTTGTTTTTTGGCTTTCTAGTGAAATGGAATTGCCTGATAGAGCTGTCTTGTTTCTCGGCATTCTTTTATCTGATACCGAAAAGGGGATGAGGATGAAAAACGTTTCAGTAGAAATACCAACATCATTATAACCCTTATAAGCATTAAATGTGCATTGACTCTTTCTCCTAAAGAAGGTGTTTTTGTGGAAGGGGCACTAAGGACACCGCAATGATTTCAATGCAGCCGCCTGGCAAGGGGAAGTTGGTTGAGTACCAGAGAAGCTATCACTTTAGATATTTTCTAGTAACAGAAGATTTAAAAGGCCAGTGCTTTCTAAAATCATTCTCCATAGGTCTTTAAGTTCTATGAAGATATATATTTCATGTTTTATATTATTATTCATATGTAATCTCTATGTAATAACCAGACATATATATTACAATTATACTATGTATATAATATTTATGTGTATTATAATCAGTGTGGAAATTTTAGATCAGATTTGTCATATGCAGTAAATTATCTTTATATATTATAAAATCTCTACGTTAATTCCCAGCTTAGCCACTTTTTCTCTTGTGTCTCTTCACCTCCACTTCTTCATACTTGTAAAGTATGGCTGGTAATACTAGCCTCACTCAGTTTATGTGAAGTTTACATGCATGAGTCTGTCTAAAATGGGAGTTGTAGTAAAGTCGACCTCACTGTTCCTGTAAGGATGATTATTAATATTACTAATACTTTATAGAGTTGATTTCAAAATGTCAGTCTGCAGAGCAGTGCCCAGGCCAGGTGCAAGTTTTCCTAGGCCATGGCATCTCTCTTGGATAAACTCCTCATTGCTTTGGTTGTCGACCCTCAGTGCGCACACCCCTGAGTTTTAGGCCCCGCTCTTCTTGGGCCCAGCAAGGGGAAATGTAAGAAGGGGCACAGAGCAGGGGAATTTTGCTATTTGACTGCTCTCACTTTTGCATATCATTTTAAATTGAATGAAATGAAATAGGGTGCATCTCTTAAAACTGGATTTCCCACAATGGATAGTTAAAAGTGAAGAACTGAAATAAGCTAGACAATTGATCTCATAGCGTGTGCTTTATTATGTCTGACCAGCACCTCCTCTCCATTGCTTTGGGGAATGGCTTCTCCTTCCTTTCTTGTACTTATTTGGGGCTGTCACTGTAGGTTGCCTGCTCCCTGGAAAAAATGATAGGCAGGTGGTGCAGACCTTGTCAGATGTGCTCTTCTGTTCCTGGGCAGGGAATCCAGGCCCGCTCAGCATACCCTTCCCCAGACTCTTCCATGAGGGTAGAGGAAAGTGGCCTTAGATGTCTGAGTGGTTGGGATTGAAGAATGGGACCTTCTTGCTTGGCCCAGGAAGCATGATGCCAACAAGGGAGATGAGGTTCTGTTTTCACAAAGCAGAATCCCAGAGGTCTCTGGAGCTGCCTTGTTTCCTGCAGATGACCAATGGAAATGGCCAGAATATTGTTTATTTGTATTTTGAAAATGACCAAAAATATTTTTTTGTTTCTATTTATTAACTAAAGATAGTAGGAAAATAGCTGTTAGCAGTATAATATAGTAATAAAGAGCCCAGCCAATCACTGTATGAGAGGAGAGCTAAGGAACCTCTTTATGCTTCAGTTTCTTCAGTTGGGAATAATAATAATAGTACCCACTCCGTGAGTTTGTTGTGAGAATTAAATGAATTACTATTTTAGACATACATATATTCATATAAATCATGCTTATTTTTAAAAGATTTTATTTATTTATTTATTTTCAGAGACAGGGTAAGGGAGTGAGAAAGAGAGAGAGAGAAACACCATTGTGCAAGTGAGACATCAGTTGGTTACCTCTTGCACGCCCCCAACTAAGGACTCGGCCCACAACCCAGGCATGTGCCCTGACTGGGAATTGAACCGGCGACCTTTCGGTTCACAGGCCAGCCCTCAATCTGCTGAGCCACACCAGCCAGAGCTAAATCATATGTTTAAAATACATATTAAATATCTATTTGTAGGGCATTAGAAAGGTATATACATATTTTTAAATCTTTTGTTTTAAAGAAAAGATTTTTAAAGCCAAAAAAGGTAGTAAGGACATGATTTTGGACAATCCTTAAAAAGGTCAATTAACAAGCTTATACCAACAGGTATTAAAGTTTTTTAAAGTTAGATATATTTTTAAGATTCCAATGGAGAAAAAACATATTGTATTTTGCAACAGTGTTATATATAATTGATTTATATCATTTTTATAGTATTCCTTTTCCAATTTGGAATGTTTTAGTGGACAAAACCCCAGTGTAAATCTGAGGAAGAAAAGGAGAATGCATGAGGAGGCTTTGATGGCCTGGAATCAGAGGAAGACTTGAGTGAAATAGAAGAACTTGAAGGGATCCACATTTGAGGAGCTTCTATTTGGAAGCCATTAAGATTGATTTTTACTTCAATAGTCATGTCTAACACCATCTCATATTCAGTAATGTCACTTTACCAGTTTTTGAAATCTAAAAGTGTGGAAACCATGGCTTTTCAGGGCATTTGTGGCTCTCGTATAATGCATGTAATACATACGTCTGTCCTTATGAGAGATTTTAATGGGAATAGCCATTTTGTGTATTCCTGTTTACTAAACTCAGTGATTTTTTTAATACTAGGCCCTTGATATTACTCCTTTTTCAATATTATCCAAAAGTATGAAGGCGATAATGATGAGGTTTCCAGCCACATTCAACATGTAGGTGAGAAACAAAAATACAAAAAGCAGAACTTGTAGCTCTGGGTCATCTGTCATTCCCAGCACGATGAATGACGTTATTGCTGTATGATTTCTCATCACTGCCTTGGGCCGAGTCAGATGTTAATTCCACCTGAAGAGAGGAAAAGTGTCGTAAGGAGCTAGCGTTGGAACCTGAAGGCAGACCCCCCCAGCAAGCTAGCTCACATGCACCTTCTTCTTTTGCTTAATAACCAATTTGTTAACAGTACCTTTGACATCTTATGAGGAGGCATCTATAGGAAACATCTAATATAGATGTAATGCTTATAATTCTCTGATTAGAAAACACATTTACAAAGATGTCAAGTAAAAATGAAGCAAGACATAAAAAAAGATACAGTCTGCATAATGCGATCTGTGATATATTGTAAAATGGAATACATGTCTGTTATTTTGTGCATGTTGGTTTGCTTCGTTCTGTACTTATTGTTTAAGATTTGGATCAAAAATTGAGGAATAGGCGTGCACTCTGAAGGCTTGAACTCTTAATGAAATTTTATGTTGAAAGACTGATTGATGACTGCACTTGTATATGTTTGAAGCTGCGTACAAAAAGAAGAAATGCATATAGTCTCTGAAAGATAGTCTATTGAGTATCCCTTGCATGAGAAATACCTTCTTTCATCTGGATCACCACTATATCTACAAATAGACATTTGTTTTATTATTATTATACTGTAACTATAAACATCTATTTGGCATCAAAGGAATAAATGTTTCTGTTCTACAAAGATAACCCTTTTACTTATAAACAACCTCCTGAGACTCCTTGTTTGGTGGTGTTTAATTCCATTCTTGCTACAAGTTAAAATTTTACCTTAATATTATATATTATGACCTATAGTTTTTTATGGCTGATGTTCAGACTGGTTGTCAATATTTCAATATTTTATGACCAAGTTAATCGCAATAATATTTTGAGTGCCAGCTGAGTCATTTATATTGATTCTCTTATTCACCAACTATATCTTGAGTATCTGTTATGTGCCAGACACTTTTCTACACAGCAGTGAACAAAACATAGAAAATCTCTGCCCATGTAGATCTTACACTGTAGCCTGATCTTCTGTTATCTCTATGCCTACAGTGCCTTTGTTAGGTGAATATTTTCCCTGGTGTATAAATCCTGAGTGGAAGTTTGGGCTTTATATTCTTTTTCCTTGGGAGGTGAGGAAGGGGGCGCATGAGTGGTGTGACCTAGAAGAGAAATAAAACCAAAGTTAATTAGTGAAGCATTTTCTAATTTTGTTCCCCCAAGTAATGGATGTCAATAAGATTGTTATTCCGTGTAGCACAGTTGGGGAAAGGCTAACTTAAAGTTTTACTACCTGTTTTATTATTAATCAGATCTCACCTACACATTTTTAGATGTGCTTTGAATAGCATATTGATCATGGAAACATTGGGTTTAAATTCTTGGAAGATATTTTACGTGGAGGAGGAACAGTTTATCTGTCATTTTTATTTGTTTGGCAGTAACTTCAGTAACAAATTAATATTCATATAGGATATATATGAAGGTCTGTCCAGAAAAAGTCCAGCCATTGTTAATATAAGGAGAATGGTTTGTGCGACATTGACGTAACCTGGCAACAAAGGAGAGTGGACTGGAATGCGCATGTGTGAACAATGACAACTTCAGTGTACTCGTCCCTGGGGGTGGTAGACGCCCTAGAGTGAGCATGGGTACTGTGTGGCCATCACATTCACAATGACTGAGAGAGCAGAGAATCTGCATCAAATTTTGCATTAAGCTTGAACATTCCTTCATGGAAACTATTGGGATGATTCAGAAGCCTGCAGCTATGGGCAGCTGGTGATTGGCAGCTTCATCACGACAATATGCTCACTCATGTATCTTGTCTCGTGCAGTTTTTTGGCAAAACATCAAGTCACCTAGGTGACTCAGCACCCCCCACAGCCTAGATTTGGCAGCCTGCGACTTCTGGCTTTTCCCAGAACTCAGATCACCTTTGAAAGGGAAGAGACTGCAGACCATTGGTGAGATTCAGGAGAATGTGACTAGGCAGCAGATTGTGATTGGGAAAACTGTGTGAGGTCCCAAGGTGCCTACTCTGAAGGGGACTGGGGCGTCATTGTCCTATGTACAATGTTTCTTGTGTCTTCTTCAATAAATGTCTCTATTTTTCATGTTACATGGCTGTATACTTTCTGGACAGACCTTCATATTATGCTTTGGCATTTTCTCACGAGGCCGTTTTAATTCACGGGAAGGCGCTTCACTGCCCTGACCTCGCCCCCTTCCTCTGTTATGAGGAAGCCCAATTGTCTCTTCTGGATTAACGCTCTGTGACTCAGAAACATGTCCAACTTACACAGCTCAGAAATAAATCCACTGACCTAGTTTATTTGGCCTTATTTTCTCCTTGATTTGAATCATACTTCTTTTTGGGGCATCTCTCGTTTGACACCTTTGAAGCATTGCGGATTAGTGTGAATTGTTATTATTCAGTGTATTGTAAAGCTCAGCAGTAAAACAGGAAATGCAGCAGGGCACACTGGACGAACCCTGGACTTGCCCCAAAAGACGGGACAGTCCCATTCCTGAGCCACACTTGCTACTTTGCTCCGCACAGACGTTTTAGGTTTGGATTGGTTAGTACGCACCAACATTTGTATAGTGCTCTACGTTACAGATCACGGTATTTATCATTTCAGTGTTTCCTTGAAAACTGAACAGTGTATAAAGCCCTGGGTAACTAACTACTGGCAGAAAAGTTTCAGCTATTACTGAACTGAACCTCCTTCAACTGCAGGGAAAAGAAGGCAAATCCTTTCAAAGGAAAAACAAAGACTGTCCCGTGTGTTGGACAGACCTCACAGTTGAATGTAAGATGATCCCAACATCACCTCTGGCAGAAGTCCTGAGTAATTCAGGAGGAGACATTGGCAAGGGTGTCCTCTAACTACGAGGTCCCAGCACTGCTCTGTAGAGTCCCCTGAGGGACCTGATGGTGGGGGTTACCTGTAACTGGTAGGTTCAGTGTCTTCTTTTGGAAGAATAATAGTTCGACAGGTACAGAGGAGCCAGTGTCTGCTCTTCAAACATACTGGGCACTTGATTTGTTGAGATAGAGCAGTTCTCAGTCACAGGTGGTAACTGTTTTCCTCAGAATGTTAGAAATGGAGAAAACTAGGAAATGACATGGACTAGGACATGAAATGACATAGGAATGACTGAGATGTAGAGAGGACCGAAGAGGAAAGAGTCTCCTGCAGTCGATTGTCCCTTACTGTACTGGAGCTGCCGAGCAGTTTCACAGTCTTCAGTTCCTGAAGACACCCACGTGCTCGTCTGCCTCTGTGCCCATGAACGGGCGTGCACAACCCTGTGCCGCGGGGACAGATATTGCTAGAAACGTGATTGTGCTTTCACTGAAAAACAACTGTTGAGGATTTGTTTTCGTTTTAGTCATGTTTTCCTGTCTTCAAAGCTTAGCATGAATCGTTTCCCTGCAATTTTTCTCTCTTATCAACCCTATAATTTTATTGTAATAATTCACTGCGGGATGTCGCTTGACACACATCCAAGCCGATGTCTTTGCCAAGCTCATTTGCTGAACAAATGGGTTCAGACTCTTTTTAGTGAGCTTCTACTTATTCTGTTTAACTTTGACATACTTACATCAAAAGAAAAAGGTCAAATCTTTCATTTGAATACTTCTTTTTATCTGTAAATACCTGCCCATGTTTGTAGCAGTGTTGTATCTAAGCAGTGAAAAATGGGAAAACCCTACATGTCCATCAAGAGGGGACCAACTGCATAAATGTTTTTACATCCCCACACCGGACAGCCAGTCAGTGTTTAATGCAAGGAAATCATTTTATCTACCTAATAAGGAAACTACTGAGAAATAGTATTCAGAATATGCTGTTCATTCGTTAGCTCATGCGATGGATATTTAGTGAGTGCCTGTCACTGAGGCTAGGCATTATTCTGGGAACTGGAGATAGAGCAGAGAACAAGCAGATAAAAATCCTTGCAGTGCTGAAGGCTCTCCTCTAGAGGTGACAAGCAGAAAATAAACCCTAAGTTAACATAGACTGTGAGGGGTCTGGCAAATGTTATGGAGCAAAGTAAAGCAGGGAAGAGGAATAGGAAGCGCGGGCTGGACTTTCAGAGAGTGCGGTTAGAGAAGGCTGTAGGAAAAGAGATGCACTGAGCAAAGCCCTGACTGGAAGCTAGGCAGGCCCGTGGGTGTGGGTGGGAAGCGCGTCACGGCATAGAGTGTGAGGTGGGGACGTGCCTGGTGGCTTTAGGAATGGCAAGGAGGCCTGTGTGGCTGGAGTCGCAGGAGGGAGAGTAGTAGGAAGTGAGGCCAGAGAAGAAACAGGGCCACGTGTGTTACCGCCTTGGCTTCTCTGAGTGTGATGAGTGATTGGGGGTGTCCGAGCAGAGGAATACATGACCTGATTTCATATTTTAAGAGATTAGTTCTAGAAGATGTCTAAAGAATAGACCGTAAGCCGGAGGAAAGAGGGTCAGGGAGACGAGTTAGGAGCTCAGCATAGTGGTCCAGGTGAGGGATGACAGTAACCATATCTAGAACCATGAGATAAGTTAGGCTTTTTAAAGGCTGGGTGCAGGTAGTGATGAGAGTAGCTGCAATGATGAGCTCTGAGGAATCCAGTCTAGAGACAATAAGAACAGTCACTGAGGCAGGGGGACACCAGGAGTCTGGTATCAGGAATCTAAAAGGAGAAAGTGTTTGAAGGGTGGGAGGTGGTGTCCGTGCCTTGTGGTGCTGATGGAAAGATCGTGGAGTCAGACCGTGTGTGTGTATAAGACGCCTCTCTTGTTTAAAGGGGAGGAATTTGAACACATTTTTGTGCTTCACTGAGCCTAGAGCATTTCTGAGGCAATGCCCAAAAAAACGACTGTGTTCTCTGCAAAGGCATACTGGGGCTCTAGCAAGGTGAGAGGGAGACTTTTTCATTTTAAAAATCATGTTAATTTTTAAGTGCACTTAAGCCACTCCAAGAACATTTGGTGGAGCAACTGCTACCCGTCCCTTTCTTCTCTTTTACCTTGGCCCTGCTCTGAATATTTCCTCCTATGGTATCATGCTAAACCTTCACCCTATCAGACTCTCATTCATTCATTCATTTACTTACAAATATTGAGTGCCTAATTGTGCCAAGGATTGCTTGTAATGTTTGATGGTAAAGCCATGAACCCAAAAGACAAACTGATATATTTGTTTTTAGAGCAGTACCCAGCCCTGCTCTCCCACAGCTAATCTCTGCTCGGTGTGTGGAGTCTCATTGGCTTTAGGGATTCTACTAAAATATTGTTCTTTTTGCATTCTGGTTTAAAACTTGATGGCCAGTCCTTGAATCCTAACTATAACTTATGACATTATTTCCATAGAAAAGTGGATTTTTGGCTCTGAATAACCATTCTGCAAGTAGCGTTTTGGAATATAATTAACTGGCAGTTGGCAACTTACCATAATCTAGTTTTAACTATTTTCATCACCAGATTTTATATAGTAATCAACTCTTGGTTATCTCTGTTAACAGAAACCCGTGGTAGTGAAAATACGTAAACTTGTACTGCTGAGTTAAAAAAAAGTCAGATTTGTTTTATTGTTTTGCTTAGGCTAATATTAAAATGAGCTTATCTTCCTCCAATTTGTACTAACTGATACCCAGGACAATAATGTAGCTACGTGCTGTGGAAAAGGGAGTGCTGGAAGTTCTTGGTGTTGAGCATTTCGGGTGTAAGGAGTTGTGGGAGTATAAGCCACCCTGACGTTATTTCCATCAGAATGCTTTTGTTTGGTTTGTTTGCTTGTTTGTTTTGGTACTAAAAGGAATAAACCAGTTTATTGGAAAAAGTCACGTGGGAAACAACTGATAATGTCAGGAACTAGTGTGGAATTATTAGTCTCTTCTTGACATGCGATTTCTGGCTTGAGAAATTCTCTCATTGGTCAGTAGAAGAGTAAGAGGAACAGTAATTCCCCAATGCTGCTTTCATAGAGATAAATAGAGGAATCCTCAGCTGGAGGGGAGAGCTGGTCCTCACATCCATTCCTTAAGTGTTGCCTTCAGCCCTGGCTGGGTGCTCAGTTGGTTGGAGCATTGTCCCGTACACCAAAAGGATGTGGGTTCAATCCCTAGTAGGGCACATACGTAGGTTGGGGGTTTGATCCCCAGTCAGAGCATGTGTGTGGGAGGCAGCTGATCGATGTTACCCTCTCACATCCGTCTCTCTTTCTCTCTTCCCCTCTCCCTTCTTCTCTCTCTAAAGTCAATTTAAAAACATATTTTTGGGTGAGGGTTAAAAAAAAATATGTTACCTTCAAGTATATCCTCTTAAGTTTGTTTGAACTTTGCCATTTCCAAAACCCACAGCATAGATGAACCCTTGGTCTTAGCTGTCATCTTGTTCTTTCAAGTGGAAGAACACAGTGTCCGCAACCGTGGCAGGTGTCATTGCCCAGGAGGAGCACACCCGCAGATTGTTCGGGGACACACCCCTGGCCTGGGCTCTGAGCGTAGTCCACAGACCAGAAGCGTCTGCGGCACCTGGACCTTCTGTTAGTGAAAGCGTCTTACCCCTCTGCGGGCCCTGTGTCAGTCATCATGATGCTCTTGGACTAGCTGACTTTTTATGGGCACTTGAGTTTCGGTTCACTTGAATGCTAGTTTTTCTGGTTGGGGAAAGGATGACTTCCTGAGGTCGAGGATGACCCATGCCCAGGCCTCCCTCTGCAATTGCAGCAGGTCCTTCTCTGCTGAGCAAATCTGCTTCTGGGCGTTTGCGTCCGGGAATACTTTCCCAGAATCCCAGGAGTGGTGGATGGTGCTCTGCATTTGGAAAGTGTTTTCATTTTCTTAAAAAATCAGACTCTTTGTTTTAAAGACTTGCTCCAATTTACTGCTTGCTTCTCCTCTTTTACTTTTTTACTTTGTTTTCTTTGACTTGCACGCTGTCCTTTCTGGCACCATTGGCCTTGATTTTGAAACGGGGCGAGATTTTTGCCTGCTTTGTTAGTTCCTTCTTGCTGTGCCATTTCGTCATCACCCGGTGATGGTCCTGGAAAGGAGAATTACATAAAAGGCTGTGAGAGTTGTTGTAACTGGCTCAGTACTGATGTTCTCTGCACTTTTGAATTAGGAAGTTCCTAGTATTGTTTTTTGCACTTCCCCATTTTTTTATGCTTAGTCTC